>APFE030162726.1:0-27442 GCA_000404065.3 Pinus taeda | reverse complement strand
CATTTGGACAACTTTAGAAGGAGTGAAAGCAAACCCTAGACCTAATGCCTAGTGACCAAATTTTGCTTGAAAACTCTTTGAAATGACAAAATTTGACCTTGACACTTCAAAATAACTTTGTAAGAGCACATTTGATCACTGAAGGAAGGCTGGAAAGACTGACACTAACAGATAGGAGAGTTTGGACTTCAAGTATCTCAAACCAGAGCAGGATTGTGTATATCTCAAACCAAATATCTAAAAGACATGCTCAAAAGATATGGAATGGAGGACTGTGCACCCATGAGCACACCTATGACCACAAACTGCAAATTGAGCAAAGATGATGACTCCCCTCCAGTAGTTGCAACTCATTATAGGTCAATAATTGGAGCCCTTCTATACTTAACAACTACAAGACCAGAGATAATGCAGGCAGTAGGAATGCTGGGAAGATTTCAATCTGCTCCCAAGCAATCCCATTTATTAGCTTTAAAAAGAATTCTCAGATATCTGAAAGGAACTCATTTCGGTCTTTGGTACCCAAAGAGCTCAACACTGACTGTAACTGCATACACCGATGCTGATTGGGCTGGAAGTATAGATGATCGGAAAAATACTAGTGGAAATGCGTTCTTCCTAGGAGACTGTTTAGTATCCTGGCTCAACAAAAAAAATCATCCATATCATTATCCACAGTAGCCAAGTATATTGCTGCAGTAGACTATTGTACTCATACTTTGGATGAAGGAAGCTCTAAAAGATGTCGACATATGTACAGATCAACCAATTGCCATCTATTGTGACAACACAAGTGCTATCAGTCTCATCAAAAATCCTGTGATGCACTCAAGGACCAAACACATACCATTCAAGTATCATTTCCTCTGTGAGCAAGTCGTTGAACAAAACATCGTCCTGGAATATATCAGTACTAAGGAGCAGATAGCTGATATTTTCACAAAACCTCTTCCTTGAGAAGCATTCGAACATCTGCGTCAAAAGATGGGGGTTATCTCTTTATCATCACTCAAGTTCATTCATAAAGATCTAAGTCACCTGACACGGGGATTCATGACACGTAGGCTTCGAGATTCGTGGTGTCGGATTCGGACACGCTGACCCCTCGGAACAGGACATGTTAGGATTCGTTATATATTATTTTATTAATATATATATATATATATATATATATATATAAAAATTAGATATTTCTTCACAAATTTTAATTAATGATACAAATTTATTGATTTCAAATCATAGATCTATCTACAGCTATTAGCATGCATGTCATACAAAATTCAAATAAATTGTAGTGTACTGGTCACATAAATTATAAATCTATTGAAATTTAAATCATGATTCCTAATTCATAACTAAAGACCACTTTTACAACTACAAGAATTAAGATAAACACACTGACAACTGTAGTTTTCTCATAAGTCATCAATCAAAATGTGTTACATAGGTAGTGCTGGTGCAATGCCAATGGCAAATAGAAATAGAAAATATAAAACAACTATAGGTATACAAGCCTCAAGGCATCAATCAGCATCAGAATCAGCATCAATGTCCTCATCATCATGGTCCCCACTGCTCTCCTCTGCATTCTCCTCCCCTGTATCCATAGTCACCTCTACATCTGCTGGTGTGAAGGATGACCCCTCTAAGTCATCAAATCTAACAGGCTCTAGCACTGGATAATTGAGATCCATGCTGGCCAATGCCAACTCAACACTGGTGTCCAAACCCATATCATCAGGAAGAGTGTTACTTGCGAGCGAGAGCGAAAGCGAGGAGCGGGAGCGAAAACAGGAGCGAGAGCGACATATTCAGAAGCTCCTGGTTTGGTGCTCTTGATTAAATACGAGTTCCATACCGTAATACATGACAAAATTCAATGGAAACATTGCAATCCCCCAATCCTAAAATCCTGAAAAACTGATAAGTCTGTTGGATTTTGAATGAAATCTAAAATTCTACTTTCTCCATATGAAATCCAATGAGGCCGGAACCACTCTCAAACATCCTGAGTCATTCATGGTAATGTTAATAATTTAAGTAAAAGGATGAAAATGAAGATTAAGGAGAATGTCACTTTTACTTTAAGAATTTAACATTACCATGAATAGCATATCAATACTAGGGCCTAGACTTGATCATGAAGCTGCCAAAACGCTTGCCAACAACACAAATCACTTGCCAAATGAAAATATTAATGAGCAAACACTCCCTTTTCATACCCGCGCTGAGCTTAGCGAGTCCTAGAAACAGGACACGATTCCCAAAATCGCGACACGCTTTTGAAAATCGCGACACGACCTCGGATTCGACGAGTCAGAAAAGGACACGACGTGTCATTGATTTGGACATGAATCCAGACCGAATCGTGTCAGATTCGTTGGATTCGAGATTCGAGGGGCTTCTAGGGCGAATCTGGTTATCTAGATAAAGATGTAGTAGGACAGGGGGAGCAGTTTGATAGGGGGAGTCTGTATGCATTCCTTTGCCATTGATGTCAAAGGGGGAAAGCAGAAGAATATTGCCATCAATAACAAAGAGGGAGATTGTTGGACACAGATTGTCATTGATTTCAATGTGGCAATATTTGAGGAGCAGACAGAGCCAAGAGGAGCCAAGAGGAGCAGACGGAGCCAAGAGGAGCAGACAGAGCATGAAGCAAACAGAGCAATTGGGAGGATTGTAGTGTATATGCAGGCGGAATACACCATTGGGAGCAGAAATATCGGGGTTCATATATGCATGCATTTAAACAGCGTTCTGGGGTCATATATGCCAAAGGAATAAACTATTGGGAGCACATATCATATATATGCCACAACCTCATGTATCGGTGACAAAAACACATATATACGTGCATTCACACTATCAAAGGTAGAAAGACCTGTATATATATGTATTTACCCATCGGCGGCAAAAAACATAGTTATATGGCATTTAACACTATCGGAGGGCAAACGGAGGCCAAAGCATATATATATGGCAAACACACTATCGGCGGAAAAGTTTATATATATATATATATATATATATATATATATATATATATATCGGCATATATATGTATATCGGCGATAGCGCTAATCTGTGGTCCGGCACATAATATCGCATTGCTATAAGAGAGTGGTCTGCGTTAACATCGAGCCTTGAACCCTTACGACTTGCGATTGCCGATGTATATCGCATCGACACTTCAGGAGCGGAGCTACAATGTGTTAAGTGGTCCATTGCAATCACCGATAGAGATTAGTGATGTCGCATCAGACCTCTGCCAAGGGCAACTCCCGATTACGATACACATACACGCGGACCCGCTGCATATTGCAATATGAGTTAATCTATCATCACATCCGTCACATATTGCATATATTATGAAGCCTTGCCAAACTAAAGCATCGATTGCAATTTCACTGTGGATCCGATATAGTTTAGATGCGGGTGTAATATTTCCTGAAGTCTGCCCTTTAGTCTTTTTCACTGTTTTTTTCTCATATTCTCTGTGTAATTAAATATTTGGCTTGTGCAGGGTGTTTTAGGCCGAAAGGCTTATGATCACTATTTCGATGGTTCAGGAGGCTAAACGTTAGTTAAATGGGGTGAATCATGGCGATAATGATTGCGATTGGGACACAACATCTCCGTTAAACCAAAAAGAAAACCTTGTGTATGTCCATAATGATTGGAAAAATGAACGCTGTTACGGCGTAATGCGTAACATGATTTCTCCGTGTTTTCCTTTGGACCTCTCCTATGAATTTACGTGTCCATGGAGTATCAATGAACTCGAACAGCTCAGAGGAAGCCACAGCGACTGCGGAGGGAAGCCGAAGGATCAAGCGAGGCAGAGGAATCTACAACAACCAAGGAGGAAGCCAAAAAGGTGGTGGAAAGTGGAAACGAACAGTCAAAGGTGTTTGAAATACATAAAAACAGAAAAACAAGGAGAAGTGTTGTTGATGAATGCATAATTTGTGAGAGAGGACGCTGAAAAACAGGCAAGAGGTAGGAGTGGCCAAAGAAGCAAGAGAACAGGAGAAAACCAGAAGCTCAGCGAGCTTGGGAGCAGAGAATGACAGCAGAACAATTTATTTCAGGTTTGGGTTGGAGCCCAAGAGGTTGGAGCCTCAGAGCTGAATAGGATTGAAATCCTTGGGAGTTGGTGCTCCTAAGTGCAGAACTATTGCAAGATAGATTTGGTGCTCTGGAGGTTGGAGCCTCACTGAAGTCCAAGTTGGAGCTTAGCAACTAATTGCAACCAGTTATATATATATATATATATATTGTATTTATTTCATTGCACTATTTTGTGTTAATAAAAGCATTAATTCCAGCGATCTATTTCTGTGTTCCATATATTTATATGTGCTTTTGGTAACAACAAGAACAACAAAAAAAATGAATACTAATTCATCCCCCCTCTCAGTATTTCCAACACTATCAATCTTGGATCAAACCAATCAGTTGTCGGTATAACGATATCAAAATTATTCAACTTCTTGCTAATGAGTATTGCCCTAGAACTGTCCTCTTCTTTTGATCACAAGCTTCTTTGGGTATTCTTGCCAAACTTCAAGGAGCATTGTATCCATCCAAGATCTAACTTCTCCTTCTTTTCGGCTGAGGCAAGTGAACTTCTTTTTGTGCTACCATTTAATTGACTTCTAATTCCTTCTTCTTAATCTTCATGCTTTGCCATATTCTTCCAATTCTTCTAACTGTTAATCAACCTTAGATAATTCTACTTTTGACCTGTAACCTTTGTTAGAAGACTATGAAAGGACAAAAAGGAAAAGTACAAGGACAATAACATTAGTAGTAATCAAGGAGATGTAGGATATTTATCTTTTGAGGAAGGTTAGCTCCCTCTTAATCTTGGACCTGTTCACCAACCTTGTTCTCACAACGTTATCATTATCAAGGGTTAGATCTAACCTCTTATAGTGGAAATGATTAGATAGGGTTTTGTTCCTAGGGTTTCTTTTAGTCCAAACTATTCTAGGGTTTACAAACCCTAGATGCCAAAGTCTCCAAGACCTGCCACTTAAAAATTGTAAAGTTCTACAACCACACTAGAGAGTTAGTAGCAAAACCCCATCAAGGTCTTCAAGATCTGTCATGTTAGGAATTACAAATTCTATAAGCATGCAAACCCTAGAAATGCAAACTTTCTATGCGAGAGATGGAGTTCAGTTCATTCCTAGGTTGTAGAAACCTAGACTTGTATGCATGGAAAGACTTCAAATCCTAACAAGTCAATGCTCTCTGAAATATATCTACACATATCATCTAATGCACTGTTATTCTTCAAGAGCATTAGATTATCATCCTATAATTGGCATAGGTTATTAATCACAAATGAACAAGGATTATATGTACCTTTTTAACTTCACTTTTGCTTTCGAGTATGGTACTGTATTGTAACTTCTTGAGTCTGATTGCACTAAATCAGACTTCTCATTAAATTTGCTTCTGCAACCAGGTCTTAATATGGTCTTTACATTGAACTTAGTCCTTTGTCCTTCAAACTTCAGGATTCATTGTCAGATAGGTCGGCTTCAAAGTGTCATTCTTTTATTATGTACAGGAGTCTTGGTATCATGATTCATGACTGCTTCATGTACTAATGCTTCATAAGACTTCAGATATCTTGTTACTGTCCTTGCTGCTACATGTCTAGGTGTCACAGAGACGAGCTTCATAAATCTATCATATCACAGGTCTTCCATAGAGCTCTCTGTCTTCAAACTAGGATGCGAGCCCTAGAAATGAATTTCTAGAAAGAGATTTCTTATTTACTATAAGATGTCATATTTCTTTGAGCTGCTGGCAATGTCTTGGCTTCATTGATGTATTAAGACCTTCATAGCTGCTTCTCATACTTGTGCTTCACATCACAGAGATACATATTCCTTCAAGTGTTTTATCATAGTTCTTCCACAGATTCTGTTCCTTCATAGACAAAGTGATAAAGCAAAATGTTATAGTTCTGTACTCCATGAAGATTTGTAACGAGGTCAACTTTAGCATCAATTGTTGTTGTGAGTCTTGAAATCTTTATGACAAATTTCTCTTTTTGTACCAAACCTTCAGATCAGACTTCAGGACTTCGCACCAATAAAACTATTTTGGATCACATAAAGATAAACTTATACTGTCCCTTGTATACAGTGCCTTCTCATTCGCATTCTTCACAAAAGAGTGTTGCTATAGAGTTGTGAAAGAGCTCAGATGTTATATATAGTAAGTTTTGTAGTTTGATATCATCGTGAATACTTGTTCCTGTAGCTTGTAACTCGCATCATTGGAAGTAATGTCTCTTCTGGGGCTTGCAGCTTAATAATCTTCCTTGAATTTTTGTATTGTTCTTGTCTTGTTGCAGAGATCTCTATCAATGGATTGTTGCCTTGAAAGTATATAACAAACTATCTTAGAGATCTGTATATTTATCACTGAAATAGGTGTTTTAACTTGCTTGTATTCCATAGAAGAAGGTACCCTATCTTGTTTGCATATTGCTTCAGACTTCCATTATCAAATTATAGTAATGTGACAATTTTTTGTCTTGGTCTTTTCTTCTTGGATGTCGTGGCATATATTGTCATAGATGACTCGCATGAGAATTAGCATGCTGCTCAGAAAATTCAGATGCCAAACTTCAGAGAACTTGGATTGTATCGGATGTCTTAGATGATATTGCCTTAGAGGAGAATCATAGGTCTTGGTCCAGTTTGCAGAAGAACAATGCCATTGCATACTAGGATAGAAGCTGATGTAGAGATGTCTTAGGTAGCTTTGAAAAATAGTACACAGAAAACTTGAATGTATGCCATCATTAGTAGCTCAGAGAACTCACACTTACGCCTCAGAATGGTTCATGTAGCTGTCTCAAGAGTCTTCATATCACAGAGAGAAAGTATGCTACTGAAAATTTTGCGGAGTACTTAGCTTAGGGATTCTATAGATAATAAGCTTTGATCTTGTAGGAGAGTACTTACTTTGTCAAAGAAAGAGAACTTCCAACAATGTCCTCTAGAGAATGATGGCTGTTATGAAGATGATCTTTAAGTCTTCTTCTTTAGCCTTGATAGAAAGAGATGCAACTCCTGCAAATAGTGTCCTTAAATGTAGTTGCTACAAGTGTGCCTTGAGAGTGAGATGACTGCTGTAGAAGTGCCTTCAAATGTGCCAACAAGATGTGATCTTCAATTTGCCTTCCTTTAATATTAGCTCTGATTCCATGCTGATAAACCAATAGGCTAGCAAATTAGGGTTGATTTCTTACTTGATAATTGCTTGTGAATATTTGTTGGCTTATTATTTCTTTTTATTATGTTCTCTTCATCAAACAATTACCAAAACATATAAAACATGTTGAAAGTAGTAGTGAGAGAAGGTCCTTCTTTGATTTGTGCGTAGTCAAAGAGACCACAAACAATCCTGACTCCTTCCTTAGCACAAGTTCCTATAAGTTAGGAGGAGTTCCTATAATTTAGGATGAGTTCCTAAAAGTGAAGGCGTGTTCATGAAGCAGTTTAACTCATGCAAATAGTTGGAGGCTCAGTTGTTTGTCTCCTAGTGTGAGTTAGAAGTCTCAATGGTTATTTCTAGGACGAGTTACATGAGTAAGTTAGACTCAGTTAATTAGTCAATCACAAGACCAAGTTCCAAAAATTTGTAACTCGCCTAATTTAGCATGGATCAAATCTATAAAGGAGGACAAAGGCACAAAGAAAATCAATTGTTTTGTGCACAAAGGTTTGTGACAAGACAAAGCTCAAAAGTTGTGAGAGAGCATTGTTTGTGGAGAGTGCAGAGAGCTTGTGTCCTAAGTAATAGGAGATCACAAGTGCACTAGGATTTAGGAGCTAGGATCAAGGGTTAGCAGGGAAAGTCTAGGCTAGATCAGAAGGAGAACAACTTTGTTCTCAAGAGACAGATTTCTTTGTGTTTGATCTATTTGCTCAGTCAATAAATACCTCATCAAGGAGAGGGTTTTCCCATTTGGGTTTCCCAAGAAAAATAAATGTGTCAATATTGTGTGCTGTGTTTTTATCTCTGTATGTTTATTTCTTTGCTTATCTAGTGTTGAGAAACTCTATGTCTTGGTGAAAAGAAAGTAGTTTCAGATTGTTCATCATAGTAGTAGTAGAATTTCGTGGAAATTCAACATGGTATCAAAGCAGAGATCAATATAAAGACTAGCACCAAATTAACCAATCAATGGACAACACAGATCAAGCAGAAGGTTTGCACTAGAGTTTTGAAGAGACATTTTTTTGGATTGAGAAGAAATTTTGATAGACAATTTTTTTCGTGAAAAGAAAAAAAAAGAGACGTAAAAAAAAGGAAAAGAAAAGGGCCATTTTTTTTAAAGAAAAAAAAATAACAAAAAAGGTTTGGTGGGGGCTTGTGGGTGGCTGACAGATCACCAGTCGCAAGGGGCAACTGCTGCTAGTAGGATGCCACAGCCTGTCCGTAGACTCGTTGACCAACGTAGTACCAACAATGAACCAACTGAGCAGGGACGTGGGTCGGATTAAATTGGTACAAAAGTTCATGGGCGACAAATTGGCCGAGGAATTGTAGGCGACACCTGACAACAGACAACAGGGTCAATGACACATTAGACCAGCGACGAGAAGCCTAGCCAAAGAGGCCGATAGGATACAGAGTTAAGCCAGGCAACAGAGCGTAGCAAGTAGTGTCAGGAAATTGGTAGAGGCCGAGTTTGGGCAATTGGTGGCTAAGGTTGAGGGCAATTCTGTGCTCTTTTCTTGTGTAATTTTCTGTGCATTAGGTTGCAGATTTTTATGCTTGTTATAGGAGGGCCGAAACCCTAGATGGGAGTTGGATGAAGGTAGATAACCTTGGGACAACATGTATTAGGCCAAGTTACAACATAGTGAAGGAAGGCTTGAAGATGAAGGGTTACACAGTTTTTGAAGGAGGTCTAGAAGTCGAGATCTGGGTTAGTGTACTGCTGTACAAGTGCCCTAACTAGAGAGCCAAAACCTTAGGATTGGGTGGACAAGGCGAGGAGATTTAAGGCAGTGGAATTCATCCATTACAAAGGTATACTTGTTGTTCTTCCATGTTGATGCATTGCTAGGTGGTGAGGTCCTTTGAGACAAATTTGGTTGGCAATTCATGTACAAGTTGAAGTACTGTTACAGAGGTGTCAAAAGAGGCCTAAATACAACTTCTTATGAAGGAGTACAAGCTGTTAGTGGGAAGGTGTTGGAAAGCTCTCTAGGGAAGCTACCAAGGATTGAGAGTTGAGCACTATTTAGAGGGAGCATTGAACTTTGTTCCATGGAAAGGGAGGATCATGATAGTGTTGGAGGATAATGGTGTGGGAGATTTATGTGAAGCAGGCCATACCACGATGACAAGATCCCCAACAGTTGACCCAACATACTAAGAATGATATCAGGGCAAGAAGGGAAAGAAAAAGGATCTGAGTAAGATCAAGTGCTTCCATTGCCATAAGTTTGGACACTATGTCACTGAGTGTGCTAACCAGAAGATGTCCAGTAAGGATCATGTAGTTGTATCAACAGAGGTAGATGCATTTTCTGCCCAGTTCGAGAAATATTTCTCATTGTTTGCTTGCATGTCAAGCTCAACAGATAGCGGTATATGGTATATTGATTTAGGAGCCTCCATCCACATCACTGGAAACAAGAAGAATTTTAGACTCCTGCCGGAGAAGGACATGCAATTTCAAATTGAGCTAGGAGATGATGATCAATATGAAGCTAGAGGAGTTGGTACTGTCAATTTTCAGAGGGAGTCAGGTAATCCTCTTCATCTCAGAGATGTTATGTATGTTCCAGGATTGAGGTTGAATGTTGTTTTGGTAGCTACCTTTTAGGACAAGGGATATGATATCATTGTCAACAGAGGTAAGGCGTACCTCTAGCACTTAGCTTCTGGAAGTAAGAAGCAGATAGGTGTGAGGGTGGCGAATCTCTACAAGTTGCAAGTAGAGACAGGTGCAACCTGGAGCAACAATGCAGGGAGAGGTCAAAGTAGAGAAGTGGTGTTTGAGCGAGAGCAAGATAGAGCTCTCAAGATGGAGCCTCAACCAGTATCTCAGTTTGAGTCTAAGCTAATTGACAATTGGGCTGACCAGTAGGATGAAGAGGAGCATAGCCCAGGGCGAGTGGAGGTAGCCACTTAGTTAGTAACTCCCAGTATATGGAGAGTTCAAGCCAAGTGTGTAGAGTATTTGTTTAAGGGAGATCAAGGGAGAGTTGGATCTTCTAGTATCACCTTTAGCCAGAAGAAGCTGCCACAAAGGTACACAGGGTACATGGCACTTATGACTGAAGTGATGGACTCACAGAGCATGGTGGGAAAGAACAAGTCTTCAGATCAGATTTTGTAGAAGTAAGCAAGCCAAGTCTTCTAGTTTAGAGGGAGTAGTTGCAACAACGAAGAATGTGGTAGTGTTGGAGACAAATCCAGTTGGATGAGGTTCTTCTAGAAGCACTTTCCTCACTAAGAGGGATTGTTGAAAATAGTAGCAAGAGAAGGTCCTCCTTTGACTTGTGCCTTAGTCAAAGAGACCAGAAGCAATCCTTAGCACGCACAAGTTCCTATAAGTTAGGACAAATTCCTATAAGTCAGGATGGGTTCCTATAATTTAGGATGAGTTCCTAAAAATGAAGGCGAGTTCATGAAGTAGTTTAACTCATGCAAATAGTTGAAGGCTCAGTCTTGGCGCAAGTTAGAAGTCCCAATAGTTATTTTTGGCTAAGACGAGTTACACGAGTCACTTTGACTCAATTAACTAGTCAATCACAAGATCGAGTTCCAAAAAATTGTAACTCGCCTAATTTAGCATGGATTGAATCTATAAATAAGGACGAAGACACAAAGAAAATCAATTCTTTTCTGCAAAAAGGTTTGTGACAAGACAAAGCTCACTGGTTGTGAGAGAGCCTTGTTTGTGGAGAGCGTAAAGAGCTTGTGTCCTAAGTAATAGGAGATCACAAGTGCGCTAGGATTTAGGCGCTGGGATCAAGGGTTGGTAGGGAAAGTCTAGGCTATATCAACAAGAGAACAACTTTATTCTCAAGAGACAGATTGCTTTGTATTTGATCTATTTGCTCGTCAATAAATACCACATCAAGGAGAGGGCTTTCCCAGTTGGGTTTCCCAAGAAAAATAATTGTGTCAATATTGTGTGCTGTGTTTTTATCTCAATGTGCCTATTTCGCTGCTTATCTAGTGTTGAGAAATTCCGAGTCCTAGTGAAAAGAAATTAGCCAATCATGGCAGTTGCAAATTTTGTGGAAATTCAACAAAGCATGAAGATCACAATAGACAAAGAACACAAAGATGTAGGCTCCAAGCCAGGGAAAAACCCCACAAGGGGGAAAACCCATGAAACATATTCTTCTTATAGAATCATATCAAAGTGTGATATCCAAGACCCAATACCAAGACTAATACTTCCACAAAGACCCAAGTCAACCTTCCTTTAATCCTTCTTGCAACAAGTCAAAGTCAACAAAGTCAACATTGGTCACACATTTGAAATTTGGTCATCTCCTGAAATTTTGGCTTTGTAATTTCAGGCTTGCAATACCATAGAAGTTGCCTCCGAAAACTCACGTGTGGACAGAAACTAGCGCAAAAAAACAAGATTTCTCTCTCCTCTGAATTTTGCTGAAATTCCTCTTCTTCTTGCACATAAATTGAAGTTATTGATGATGATCAAATGAGTCAAACTTTCTTCTATTTATACATGTCCATGAAGTCGAATAACTGTCTCTTCTAGGCTGAGTTGTCCAAGTGGGCCGACTTGGTCTCGTGAATGACAAATTTGACTTTTTGACTCAAATAAAATTATTTTCCTTTTTCTTACAAATAGTCCAAATGGAATTTTGACTCAAGTACATTTGTTTGACTCACGACTAATTTTCTTTTGACTCAATAAACCCTAGAAGCACGAAGAACATGCTTTGACTAATGAAAATAATAATAATAATAAAAATTTCTTTTTCTTCATTTTTATTTACATGAAATACAATGATAATTATGAAGACCGAACCTAGTTAAATTTCTAACAAAGGGCTAGGTTGGATTTGACTTTGGAAGAGAATGATGTAATAAAATATGTTGAATGCAAGATACCTGAGCCTCCGGAAAATGTGACTGCTACTGTCAAGTCCAGGTACAAGAAAGGTGAGATAAAAGATGAGAAAATCATTATTGACTCTTTGAAAGGTCATTTGATTACATATGTGTCAAAGGTGCAGGAATCTAAGGAAATATATGACAAGTTGATTGGAATGCACGAGGTCAAGAATTTGAGCCATATCATCACTTTGAAGAATCAACTCAAGGACATCAAAATGAACAAGGGTGAGACCATTAAAGCATACTTCATGAGGATATCTAAAGTCAACGATCAAATTTTGTCTATTGGTGATATTACATCTGATAGAGAGATGGTGTTGGTCACACTTGGAGGGTTTCCTCTGTGTTGGGAAACATCCATTGCAACTATTAGCAACAATGACAAGCTCCCCTCATTTGATGAGCTATTAGGCAAATGCACTCAAAAGGAGTCAAGGATGTGCTAGTGGAAAACATGTGAAAGGGATCTTTCCTTTTAGTAGAAGTGTTGGAAATGTAACTAGGTTCGATCTTCATAATTATCACTGCACTTGTATGTATTTCATGTAAAAGCAAAAAGAAAAAATAAAATTACTATTTTTCTAGTCAAAGCATGCTCTTCATGCCTATAGGATCAATTGAGTCAAATAGAAAATTTATTATGAGACATTGAGTCAAAGTCCCATTTGGATTTTTTGAAAGAAAAGAAAAGAAATTTATTTTTTGAGTCAAAGTGCCTTCACAAGACCAAGTCAGCCCTCCAGATGGACAGGTCGTCTAGCCCATAAGTCATGTCTCTTCATATGTCGAATAACTATATATTGGAACCTGTGCTCCACATTTTTGGCATTCAATTCAAGTTCTCTGTGGAAGAATTTCGGGTCTGTAACACGAATTCTTAAGCATAAAGTAAGCAAATCTTCTGTGATATATCTCTCTATACAATGTGGGTTTTTGTGACAGAGAATTTTATGATGCAAGTTCTGTGTTTCTGTATGATCAAAATTCTGTGCTCCTACATGATGCGAAGTCTATACATGATTCAAGTTCTGGTTATGATGTTAATTCTAAAGGAAAGTGTAGGTCGCTTTTGATGTAAACTCTTTTGGCATTATTCCCGTAATGAAGCGAGCAATCAATGACATCAATATCTCTGTAATGATGTGAGATTAACCAACAGAACATAGAAGAGGTTGCAATGTTTAATTGGGTCTTTGTGGCTGTCTTGTACTTGGTCATGGACCTTGGATATCTCACTTATATCTTATTCTATAAGAAGAGGATTTTCTTGGGTTTTCCCCCTTGTGAGGTTTTTTCCTTGGCTTGGAGCGTACGTCCTTGTGTTCTTTGTTTCTTGTGATCTTCATGTTTTATATTTTTGGTAATTGCTTGATGAAAAAGAAAACAAAACAATTAATAAGAAGTCAACAAACATTCACAAGTAATTATCAAGTAAGAGAAATCTACCTTATTCAATAAGCCTCTTGATTTCTCAATAAGAAGCAGGACTAATGGAATCCTTCAACTTATACATTCTGATCTCTATGGGCCTGTTACCCACCACCTTATGGATGATATCCCTAGGATAAATTTTTCTCCATGATGAGCCAAAGCCGACAACCAACAACCCCTTGATGCCTCCTACTAGCTCGTTGTGCCATTTCTTTGCCACCTGAGCTAGCCATGTGGTCCCTCACCCACCTATTTGGTTCTAGGATGGTACTACTTGGAAAACACAGATTTTGGGTGTGTGGGCTTGCTCCTTTATCCACACTATCACTCCCTTTCCACTCACTAAAGCCCCATTCATCTTTTCTCCCACCTAGGTCCACATTCCGATTTTGGGTACACATAGGGCTAACCTCCCTATCCTCTTGTCCCCACCTTGGGTTAGGCCTAGAATGATGCCCCAGAGGTTGAAGCAGTTAAAAGAAAAAGTGAAAAGCATAAATGACCACATTTATCAGGAAATTGTACCACAAAATGCAAAAGATGGCTAGGATAAAAATAATTAGCATGTGGGCAAAAGTCAACACATGAGCTCTACCGCATCCATGGCCATCACCTTGGTTCCATAGGCCTTAGATAGGCCTCCTCTATCATTCAGGAACCCATGATTGTCCCAACCCCTGGAGGGAAATGAACCACTCTACCTCAAAAGGGGTAATCACTGCTATATTATACACATTATGCTCTTGTCTTTTGAGCCTCGAGCAGTTAATTAAAGAAAATTCGTAAAGGGAAAAAGATATATAAAGAAGGGTGGAAAAATCAAGGCCAGGACACCTAATGTACCACGACTGCTCCCTCCTATACATTATATACCCAAGTGTGGGCTTCCCCTTATCTAGATAACCCTATGCCCCATTATGTGGCCCAGGGCTGCCCCCCTCATTCCCTATTCCATCTCACCTATTTGTCACTTGCCACCCCCATTAAAAGGGTGTACCTTGGACATACTATACCCTCTAAGGGTTGAAACCACCTAATGAGGTGCTTTGCTAACCCCCTTTGGAGATTGGAGACACTAGCACATGCCAAAGCCCACTACGGAAAGGCATGCCATTATGAAGTGCCCACTTTGTTATCCATGGTTTGCAAGCTCCTTTACTTGATTATTCTAATGACTGAGTGTACTGGAAGCCTAGGGGACGCATTGGATCTTATGCAAGATTGTAGGTGGTTTCCATTTGGGTTTGGCTTCCCTATATGGGATCTTGACCCCTAGAGGTCCACATTGGTAAATGTAGGGTTTGCATAGAGAACCATGGGCCTCCACAACAACAAACAACACTCTACAGTTCTTCATGGATGTTCAGAGATTACTAGCGATCCACTTTTAGGACGATGGTGACATGATTGGTACACTATGCCTAGCAGTTCCCCACAGGAGCTCCACACTCTTGGCAGGTGTCCCAGCGCTTGTATGATGTCATGACAACTTTCATTCCACCACTTGGACCATTGCAGAGGATCTACAGACATCTCCGATTCATATGGAGACCCATGGGGTCATTGATGTGCCCTCAGACCCACTTAGAGCACCACAGGTCTACTACTTGGAGAACAAGGGGCCACCCCCTTGTCCATCATATTCCAAGGAATTTATTCCTCAATATGGCACTTCAGGATGTTATTGGGCCTTTTGAGGGCCCTACGACATACATACATAATTATTTGGCCCCTTGTGAGGTTTGTTTTTGCATTATGAGCTAGAATGGTGGGTTTGTCACCATTAAGAGCTATTATTTGCACATTATTTTATCTTTAGGGGCCCATAGGCTAATGCGAACTCCTTAGGAGGCTATATATTGATGTTAGATACATTCGTTTGTATCATCACTTGACTTGGGATCTCTCTAGTCTTAGAGATTTTTCGCACTTTTTCCTTGGAGGATAGTTTTGGAGATGGATGAATTATGATGTATGGATTTGGGCTATTTCTCTTATCTTGGAGCTTTGTTATGCAAATGAATTGCTGGTTGGATATACTCTATAACATTGTAAGTGTTTTTATTGTTGTTATTCTTGCTGCTGCATACTGCTAAAATTAGGGCTATTTGTTGCGTTATTGTAATGTGGAATTGAACAATGTTTTAGTTATTAAATGTATGGGCCAATGTTATATGAATGAAATATCCTAGAGATTATTTATCTCGAGAAGCTTGCACCATTTGGTTTAAAGTATAAATTCTCGAAAGTTGCTTTTCTTTTCTTACTATCTACATTGAATGAAGTTGATTTTCTAGGCCTCCTTGATCAAGAATCCAAGTTCTTACTCATTACCATCCTTGACTCCATATCCCCAAGTTAATTAGGCACTGGTTCCATAAAAAGGGTGTTCATATTAACTTTCTTTTCACCAATTTCCCCCTTTTCCTGAGTCTAGCCCCAGTGGATCACCTAGGGCATCAATTTCCCAACAATTGGCCCAAGGAAAAATTTCGATCTCCTATAGGTGACTGCCCAGGTGGGTCCCCTCCCTCTCCTCCAAATTTGAGGCCATTTTGACTGTGGAATCTCCAGGAATCACAAGCCCTAGCTCTAGGACCGAATTTTGCCTAGGCATCCCCAAGGCTAGACACTAATAGGATCAATTTAACCTTTTGAAATAAATATTGTTGTTTGGTCCTTTCCCCTCACCTTGTCCAAGAGAGGAACACCATTGGTTGCTACATTCCATGCCCAAACCTGGGTTGGGTCCACTTGGCCCCGTGTGGTCCCACTGCTCAATAAAGACTATTTGTCAAGGACCATTTGGGAATCCATGTTTCCCAAGGATTATAGGGATTGAGAAACTTGTTCATAAGCCTATCCTTTCTTCCTCAACCCTCCAATCCTCACCCCTTATCCCGGGTGGACCAAGTCCCTTGCTTGAAGAGCAAGCAAGCTCCATTCTTCACTCCATCCTTGGGAAAGGGTTTTCAGGGTCATTTATCACCTACCCATTGACATATACTTTACAAGTGAATCCCTACACTACTGGGACTCCTCCCATCTGTGAAAGTTTCTTAAAAAGCAAGGAGACTTAGTTGTGGTGACAGTGGGTGCCTCCACTGTTGCCCTCTTAGGAACCCCTTTTAGGTCCCTTGTTGGTTTGAGTGGTAACAAGGCCCATGCCTGTGACCTCTTTTGGTGGCTATTTATACTATATTATCTTTGTGGATGACTTTTCCCGCAAGACATGGATTTTCTTCTTAAAGAACAATGACCAAGCATCTGACATGTTCGGGACTTGAAAGCACTGGTGAAAAATCAAACCGAAAAGAAGATCAAAATTTGTAGGACTGACAATGGAGGAGAATTCACTTTAAATAATTCACTGAATTTTGCAAGGAAGCTAGAATTAAGAAGGAGATCGTTGTACCTTACAAGTTGTTGCAGAGAACTAGTACGCAAGAGTATAATTGTATGTAGTCTGTGTATTTGTGTGTGTAATAAATAATTTTATTATTGAATAAAAACTGAATGGTGATTACAATCCTTCATGGCGGTGTGCCTATATCATGGTTGCAGGGGAGCGACACCCCCCTCTTGAACTCGGTCCTGAAGCATGCTCTCTTTGGGAGTGATCCTGGGAGCGTGCTCTCGAAATCCACTCCTGTAGGGAGTGAATTTCGGGAGCGTGCTCCTTAATTTTTTTCCGCTCGCTTGCTTTTTTTGCAAATTGTTTTATGCAAGCGCGTTCCAAACACAAATTTTTTCAAAGAAACAAGAATTTTTTAGTGGGGTTGTCTAATGATCAAGCCTATGGCCCTAGTATTGATATGCAATTCATGGTAATGTTAAATTCTTAAAGTAAAAGTGATATTGTCCTTTATCTTTCATTTCATCCTTTTACTTAAGTTTTTAACATTTTTTTTTTAACACGGTCGAATACTGTTATATTATAAAAAACTTTAGCAGAGGGACAAGTCCCATTACAGATACTAGAGGAATTGAAGTAGAATTGATCCAAAATGGGCACGCAGTCCCTTGATCCAATTCACTAGGCTTGATTTTTAAGACTTGGAAGGCAAGTCGGTTGTATTGCCGTATGAACTGACCTAGTAGCAGACAATATTTACAATGCATAAGAGATTTTCACCAGAACTGATTAACCGAATCATTGGGCGACTGCTCTTTTTTATTGCTGTTCTTGGTTGAGGCCTCCCCTTGCATGCTTTGATTCATAGATCTTATGTGGCTGATGGCTTCTTCCAAGTGGCTGCATTTTTCTTTTAAGCCTTCATTTTCTGCCTTATGTTTTTCAAGTTTTTTCTTCTTAGATTTGTTCTCTGACTGAACTTCTTCTTTGAGTTCGTTGAAATGCTTGATGAAGTGGGCAATCATAAAGCAGTGTGCCTTGTGCAACTGCTGTTGGTGATGACACGGTCCAAAGGATTTTCTGACATTGTTGTCGAGTCTTGGGTAATCTTGGAGATTTTGAGGCAGAACTGAGCTAGCTTACTACAGAGAGGGGAGTGAAGGTTGATAGAGGTTCTGGAGGATGGGAGCAGGGAGATCAGATAGATAAAGGCAGGGGGAAGTTCAGGGGAGAGAGGATAAAATGCTGAACTCCGCAGGAAAGAGGGGGTGGGAAGCAAAGAGTCGTAGGAAGAGGGAGGAAGCAGCTTCTGAAAGGGGAATAAAGAACAGAGGGGAGAGCGAGAGGATGGAAACAGAGAGAATGAGGAACAGAGAGCTGAGTAACAGAGGTCTGCGAAGATGAAAGAGGTTGGATCACAAAGACAACACGAATGTTAGAGCAAAGAACGAAAATACAATCCTGAAAGGCACAATCAATACCTCGCAGAGCTGTCTTTGAGGAGCTTCTTCGACTGATGAGCACCGGGGACGATCTGGAATTCGTGCCTTTGCCGAGAGAGTAGAGCGCAGCTGCAACACTGAAATGGCAGAACCAATGCACCACAGGCTAATTATAAGCCCAATCGGACGTTCGAGCCTTTGTATGCTGATCGGGTTGCTCAGAGATACCTCTCAGGGCAAGCCTTGAGGAGCAACCACGGTTGAAGATCACTAGGGTGATCTAGAACTGGAGCTCAAGCCTTTGCTGAAGGCGCTGAGCGCAACTGCAATACTGAGATGGCTGAGCCAAAGCACCATGGGCTGTTTATAAGAAGCCCACACAAGCTTCAGAGCCTCTGAGTGCGGATTGGACTGCTCTGAGATATTCCTATCTCAAATGTCAATTCGAATATTTCTTGAGCAACCTCTAAGGATTGTGAAATGACTGCTGCCTAACTTCTGAATAATCTTATCACAAGACTCTTCTCGGTCCATTATACAGTACAGATTTTCCATTAACCTGTGGATTTCCTTGACAATGTTTAAGGAGTGGGAATGGATATTGTCAGTGTGTAGGAGATCGGACATCCAACTGCATGTTCTGAAGGGAGAGGCGGACTTGTTGTTGAGATCACTGTTGAGGCCTTGGATCACGAGCCCGACTGAGGGGAGAGGCATCTTATGGGATTGATTTCTCATATGTGTTGTTGTTCTCACGGACCTGCCCTGTGGGTCTGGTGACTGCACTGTTGGCTAGAGAATCTGCCTTGACATTATTATTTCTCATAACGTGTTTGAATTGAATGTTCCCCAACTGCTTTGAATTATCCACTATCCTGAGTTTGATTCTATTGAGGGCCTGGTTTTTGAAGTCGCCCCCTGAAACCATAACTGCTATCATAATTGCCGAATCGCCAATTATGACTGGATTTTTGGCTTGTAAGTTTTTCAATATGCAGGTACTTAGTAAAAGGCTATAGGCCTCTGCCATGTTGTTTGTAGTATTTCCCAATCCCCATTCGTAAGTGATGATGACTTGCCCGTTTTGATCTGTGATTATTCCCCTTGCTCCTGCTTGTCCGGGGTTGTTTTTGGAAGCACCATCAAACTGAAGAGTGAGAGCCTTTTGTTCTTGAATCCACTGCTCAATTTCGATTTGAGTTTCCTTGAGTTTCCAATTTTTTTCCCCTTACCTGACTTTGCTGGGAATTGGTTGTTCTTTGAGTAGACCAACAGAAATTTATTATACCATTCTTCCTCTTCTTTCTGCCAGTTGGTGTGATCGTTTTTTGTTACAGTGTTGGCACTTATCATTTCTGCAACTAGGCCCAAAGTTTTGGCCAAAGTGTGAGTTGGGTTTGGCTTTTGGTTTTTGAAGATGCAGCTGTTCCTGGAGAGCCAAATTTGCCAACATAGAGTAGGAGGAATGCATATTCTGGTAATTGTGGTTTTGCCTTTTCTTGTGTGGGGGTAGCCTTTCTCCCAATTTCTGTAAAGAGATGTGAGCTGATCGAAGTTTGCTCTGGGAGACCTCAGGGGGCTGATGAGTTGGTGCCAGCAGTGTTGGGCAAAGGAGCACTCGAGGAATAAATGTTGACTGCTCTCCTCCTTGCAACAAAGGCATCACATTGAGGGACCTTGAATCCCTTTTTTTTGAGATTTTCAGCAATGAGGATCTTCCCTTTTAGGAGGGTCTATGCAAATTTTTTTATCTTTGGGAGGCATTCATTCTTCCAAACTGCAGACCAAAGGTTCCAGTTATTTAGGTTGTTGCTAGATTGAAGGAGTTGATACCCATCTTTCATAGTGAACTTTCCTCTATTTGGGTCCCAGACGAAGCTGTCTTGAGCGGATTTGTTTGTTGGAGCAGCTCCCATCAGTGTTCGCTTCGGATCTACCCACTGATTTTTGAGGTGATTTGGAAGAGGAAGGTCCCTCCAAGCAGACCAACTATTGTGTTCCCAAACCGAGATGTTGTATAGGGAGTGAATGCTTTTAGCTTCCATCCACATTGTCAGAGGTCTAAATTGCTGGAGAAGACTTCTAGGCTTCGAGCCCATAATTCTATCTATCCAAAGGTTTGTATCTTTTCCATTTCCAGGGGACTTTGAGATATGATTTTTGATTTGGGGAATGACTTTTTTGATAAGTCTCCATGTTGGAGTACACGGTATTTCCACGATCAAATCAGTGAGAACCTTGGAGTGCTGCCCATTAAGGTATTTTTTCTTGAGAGCCTCAACCCACCAGCTGCCTTTTTCCATTAACATTCTCCACACAAGTTTGAAGCCCATCTCTTTTTTAGTTAGACTTGGGATTTTGATAGATATGCCACCTTTTTCGAAGGGGAGGATCACCTGTTCCCATCGGACCAAACTGAATTTTTTTGTATCTTGTTTCCCTCCTTGCCAAAGAAAGCCTCTCATAATTAACTCCAATTGTTTGTGAATACTTGCTGGGGCCAAAGTGACAGCGTACTGATAAATAGGGAGGGCTGAAAGAAGAGCTATTATGAGGATGGTCCTACCCGCTAGGTTCAACCACGACAGCCCCCAACTTTGGAGAAGCCCTCTCATTTTTTCAATCTGCTTGTTCCAAATCTCTGACTTGACAACTTCCTTTGCCAAGGGAAGGCCAAGATAGGAAAAGTGGCTCCAGTTTCTTTGGACTGGGATGTCCATGATTAGAGAGATTCTTTGCATTACTTGGAGTGAGACATTCCAAGTGTAAATTCTGCACTTTTTGTTGTTAAGTAGTCCCCTTGAGACAGCCATGAAAGTGTCTAAGATTCTCTTAAATCTCCTTGCAATTAGGCTCGAGGCTCCTCCTATTAAAAGAGTGTCATTTGCAAAGAGCGAATGTTTTATTTCTTTTATTCCTCTCGCTATACTTATGCCTGTTATCTCCTTTTGTTTCCTTAGTTTTTCCAGATGTATGCTTAAGGTTTCCGCCATGATGACGAAAAGGAAGGGTGAGAGAGGGTAGCCTTGTCTCAGTCCTCTGGAACTACGAAAGTAGCGACTAGGCCTTCCATTGATTAGGGGAGCTGTTCAAGATTTGATATGCATTCCATAAAGATGTTTATAAATTTGCTGGATATTCCAAACTTGCGGAGAACAACTGCTAAGAATTGGTGATTGACTCTGTCGAAGGCATTTGCCATGTCAAGTTTTATGTTCATACCTCTTTCCTTTCTATGCAAACTGCTGTGTATTGCTTCTTGGACCAAAATAACATTATTTTTTATTTGTCTTTTGGGGACGAATCCTCCTTGGTTCACTGAAATGAGAGTGGGCAAGAGCTTTTTCAGTCTATTTGCCAAGATTTTGGTGACGATTTTGTAGGAGACATTGCAGAGGGAAATGGGTCTGAAGCGATCAAAGGAGAGGGGGTTTGATTCCTTGGGGATAAGCGCCAAATGGGAAGTTTTTGTGTTTTCTCCCATCTTGGTTTTTTTGAAGATATTTTTGACCATCCTGATGAAATCTTTCTTTATGATATCCCAATGAGTCTTGTAACAGGCAATTGTGAAGCCATCGGGCCCGGGAGCCTTGTCCGGTTGCATATTGTACACGACTTCTCTGATTTCTTCCTTCGAGACTTCCTGTTCCAACTCTCTATTTTGCTGCTCATTGATTTTGCATTCTACTGGTAGGAGGAAGTCCACGCTGTCAGTAGGCTGATGTTCTGCAGTTAAGAGAGATTTGAAGTGGTTGTGGGCTGCTTCTTTGATTTCCTCTTGTTCTCTTAAATCTTTACCTTTAGCAGTGATCTTATCAATTTGATTTCCAGCTCTTCTGAGCTTAAGATTATTATGGAAGAAGGAAGTGTTTTTATTGCCCGCGCTGAGCCAAAGGCAACTCGATTTTTTTCTCAGCTCCTCTTCCTCAACTCTGTTCTGCCTGTATAGTTCCTTGAAGATTTCGTTTTCCTGAGCTTGCTCTTCCTTTGAAGTTTGTTGAGCCTCCTTTTCTCGAGTCCATTTTTCCAGTTTTCTATGTAGCTTGATTTTTTTGATTTTCTCTATTGTTGCATTCTCTTTTGCCCACTTTTTGATTGCTGATCTTAGGAATTTTAATTTGGATTCCCAGACATAATGTGGGGATCCAATGACTTCCATCTCCCAACTTTCTTTTATGATCTTGTGGAAATCCTCCTTGCTGTCCCATAATTTATTGTATTTGAATGGGATGGGCCGAGATTTCCTATTCTATCTAGGATCAAGACCACTGGTTTATGATCTGACGCTGTGGGATGGACGATCTTACTTTTTATTGAGGAGAATCCTGCTGCTATGCTTTCGTGGATTAGGATCCTATCGAGTCCTTCTTTGATGTTATGTGTTCCTGCTCTCTTGTTGCTCCATGTAAATTTCCCATTGCATGGTGGAATGTCGATGAGTTTATGGATTTCTATTATTTCTTCCAGAGCGTCTCTTGAAGGGTCAACAAGATATTTTCCTCCTATCTTTTCTTCAATGTTTCTTATTAGGTTCAAGTCACCGCCCAAAATTGCCTTCTTATTTTGACATGCCTGCAACTTTGTTTTGATAGATTCCCAACAGTTTGCTTTGTCCTTGTAATGGTTTGGAGCATAAACGTTGAGCACAATGAATTCTTCTTCTGTGATTTTATTTTTGAGATCAGTTTTGACCCACTAGTGAGTTGAATTTTGTCTGGTAAGGTCCCATTTTCTCTTGTTCCACAATGTGCCTATTCCTCCGGAGGCACCCAGTGAATCTGTTGCTGTTCCTGCAAAGATTTTGTGTCTTTTTGTAAAATCTTGAAAGTCTTGGTTGGACATTTTGGTCTCTTGGATCAGAAAGAAATCTCGCTGCTCTTGACTGATTATATCCCGGGCTGCGTTGAATTTTAGAGAGGAGCCCAGGCCCCTCCTATTCCAAGAGACCAAAATCATTACTTACTGAATTTTTGGTGAGCCCCGCTCTTCTCCTTTGTCTTCTCCCCACTTCCTTTTTGCTTGGCCAAAAAAGAATCCATCGGTTGTTGAGTACCTGTGGCCATTTCTTTAGCTGTTGTTTCGTCTCTTATTTCTTTATTTGATATCTTGCCTGCTTTTTTTGGTGGCTCTGAGTTGCTGCTTGCTTCTTTGACTTTGTTTCTTGTTAGGATATGACCAATGGTGGGAGGGGGGAGGGGAGGATCTGAGAAGGGGAGTGCAAGACTTCTAGAGCAGTGATTGGAGGTGGAGAAAGCGGGGAGGATGGATCTTCTTCCTCCAGAGATTCGAAGGGATTTGAAGTAGAGGGTAAAGGCTGAGTCAAGATGGGAGGGCGAGGGGGGGAGGGGAGCAGCTTGAAATTCAAGGGGAGGCTTTGGTTTAGAGCCAGACTGTTTGGGGTTTGATTTCTTTCTTTTGACTTGTTCCCATGTGTCTTCACTAGCTTCAACATTTTCATTCATTTCATTTTCTTTTAGTTTACTACACCTATTAGCAAAATGACCATATTTATGGCATACCTTACATTTGACCAGAATTTGTTCGTAGTCCATCTGCTGAATATGGGTCCATTGGTCCACTTTGATCTTTATTGCTTCTGGAAGGCCTTTTCCTAAGTTGACTTCAACACAAATCCTTGCACAAGCATGCATGTTGTCCTTTGGTTCGCATCTATCGATGTATTTTTCCGCAACGTTCCCAATGGTTTTAACCGAATCATCTCCCCAGCAATGGAGAGGGAGATGAGGCAAGCGAACCCAAACCGGACAGCATTAGGAATGTCCATTTCAGGGTCAAAGTCAGGGGACCATCTGTTCAGGTAGAGACCTCTCGAATCCATGAAGTAGGGACCATTTCTGAAGATGAGATTCCGGTCTTCTTTGGTTTCAAAGAGGAAAGTATAGTAACCCCTTCCACAGAATCTTATAGCGATTTTTCCTTGAATGTTCGCGTTGTAGTTGCGCTCCACCCATTTTTGAACAGCTCTAGGTGAGGGCCACAGGTCAGTAAATTGCCCAACCAGACCTCTCTCTGCTAGAGAGATCGCTGCCTTCCTTGGGAGACTAGGAGGAAGAGAGATTTCAGGGATGTTAGCCAGTTTCTTGACGAACTTTGAAGCTATAGGTTTGATTATGAAGGTTGCATTTTCAGAAATGAGAGAGGCAAAGATCTGAGCCTGATCTTCATTGTGTTGCATCTGGGAGGGGTCATTCCCAGCCATGGAGAGGACAGGAGAAAGCTAGTCTCGGCACTGGCCGAAGGAGAGGCGGTTTCCGACTACGGGGGAGTCGAGAAGGAGGGTGAGAGGCCCAACAGCAGGGGCTGCCAGGCAGGGATCTTGCGGAGGGCCGCAGGAGGTGTAGTTGCAGAGACGCGGGAGCTCCTATTCAAATTCGCGCGCCCAGAAGTTAAGGCAAGCTATCTTCCGACCTACTTAAATTTTTAACATTACCATCAAATGACTCAGGATATTTTCGAGTGGTTCCGACCTCATTAGGCTTCATATGGAGAGTAGAATTTTAGATCTCACTCAAAATCCAGTAGACTTATCTGTTTTTCAGGATTGCAGGATTGGGGGGATTGCAATGTTTCCATTGGATTTTGTCGTGTATTAGGATATGGAACTTGTCAAGAGCACAAATCCCTCTCTGTACCTTGATGTTAGTGACATTGGTTGTTGAAATCCTCTATCATGACCCTACTAAAATGTACCCATCACTCAAACAAAATCTTGACTTGACATGCTATGTTGTTTCTATCTTATGTTAATGTTTAGAGGGTGATATTAATGACAAAGATTCCAGGATAGGCAATGATTTTGATGATATGTAGGTATTTGTTGTAGCATGATTTTTTTCGCTGATAGAGGTCATTAAGAGCCTGTTTGTTGATGTATTTTCGGTTCAGAGATGGATTGCACTTGATGCTATTTTGGTTATGTCCAGCCTTACATGCTATATAAATCAAAATTTGTAACTTGTGGACCTGCGGTTGACAAAGATTGTAGCTACTAGATGATTGATGCTATATGGTTTAATCCATGTTTTTATGCTTTTTATAACTAATTCATCCTTTTACATGCTTTCTCAGAAATTAGACATATCTCGTGGCAACAAGAGGCCTAAGCATTAACTATAGATAATAGATTTACTTGTCTTTTCTAGTTTCTAGTAGTTTTTATAACTGTTGACTCTTTCATATTTATTATGTTATTTTTTGTAAACAATATATGACAACTTAAGTTTGAAGTTTGAACTTGAAGTTGGCAATTATAACTCATTGGTAATGAATTATGAATATGATGCTTCGTGAAAGTTGAAAGTTGAAACATCTCATTTCATGTTAGATATTCTTTATTATCGTTTGGTTACTTGGTAATGGTAATGGTTACAAGTACAAGTTACAACTTTATTGATCAATGATGATATAGATGTTATATATCGAATTTTGAAAGCTTGAAACTTTAATATTAATGAATCACGAGAGTCGATATGTTGTATGTTTCTAACCTGTGGACATGGTTGATGAGGATTATAACTTCTAGATGATTGATGTTATATGGTTCAATCGATGTTTGTATGTTTTTTATATCGAATTCATCATTCTACATGCTTTTGTTGACATATATGCATCAAAGATTCAAAATATATAAAAATATATCTTATATAAAAATTTGCTCCCAAATTGGGAGCTTTTGAAAATGTCGCTCCCCGGTCCCACTTCTACTCTTGCTCTCAAGTAACCTTAGCCTATATAGGCATTGACTGACCACGAAGTTGAATGGTCACAACTCTTGACCTTTTCCCTTCATAATTAATGGGTCATAAATTAATTTAACTATTTAATTTATTATTAATATTATTTATTTAATTAACGTTTTTTATAAATTTTTATTCATAACATTGCCACTCCCTTTAGAGATGCTTTGTCCTCAAAGCATAATAAGAAGGGTTTTCTCTTGTTGAATATGATGCTATGGAATGGCATCTATTTACTTTGACTTTGTTTGTGCCTTTGTGAGTTCGTGAATTTTTCGTATGAGTTTGCACCTTCCTTGAAGCTGTGAGTGTCAAATCCATATAATTTGTAGTGTTGTCTTTGCC
Organism: Pinus taeda; assembly: GCA_000404065.3. Lineage (NCBI taxonomy): Eukaryota > Viridiplantae > Streptophyta > Pinopsida > Pinales > Pinaceae > Pinus > Pinus taeda. The sequence goes on along the minus strand of APFE030162726.1, from coordinate 962 downwards.
AACTAAATTCCATAAATTGTTCTTCAAGGTTTGTAGTATAGTTCCTAATTATATTAACCATTCCGCACCGAGCACTATATCACTATATCCATTTCTTTGAGTGTTAAGGCAAGAAATTCTGTTTGTAGCTCTAGTTATTGTATCTTGATTGAAACCTTATGACATTCTCTTATCTCTTTGAACTTTTGCTTAGTGGCGACAGTCATGTTTAGGTCCTTGATTGGGCACATACTAAGATTAAGTTATTTATCAAGATCAATGTTTATACGATTATAAGTATTGCCATAATCTACACGTATATTGACATTTTTTCCTCTTATGGTCCCTTTAAGCTTTAGGGTTTTAAGGCGTAATCTCCTTGTCATGTTTGTTGGTGGTGTAGTAAGCTTAGCGTTCTTTCTTCTTGGAGACTGGGTTCTCTGCTTTGGAAGATGTGGTGGAATGTATTTTGTAGTTATGTGTTTTTGGTCTTTTGAAGAATTGCTTCCTTCATCATAATTTTGTTGGGCACATGGGATTGCAGCTAATGATGCTTCTTGTGTTGGTTCTTCAGAATCTGAATTCACATTATGCATTATGGCGATTTCTTCATCAAGTTCTTGTACTTCAACTTGCCTTCCATCTTACTATTTTTAAGTAGCATCGGGACATGTCTTCACATTTATGTCCCAAAGTCCAATTTTCTCCACACTTGCGACGATTATTTTTCTTCTTTATCCATTTTTCTGACTCATTACTTGAAGTATATGACTCTCTCTAAACTTCATAAGTACACAATTTATTGTTAAGGCATCTGTGTCTTGATGTCCATTTGTCTCCACAATATCTACATTTGTTTGCCTCTTTCTTACCTGAGTATTGTTGTTGGTTTTCGTCTTCCTTGAATGATGACATGTTGAACTTTTGTTTTTTCTGGGTGGTACCCACCAATTTTGTTTTAAATTAATTATATAATTATAAAA
>APFE030162722.1:0-12860 GCA_000404065.3 Pinus taeda | reverse complement strand
CCTGTTTTGCAAGCCAAAAATTTCAAAATGTCAAAAATTTCTCCAAATTTCTTGAAATTTGGACTGAAGGTTCTTCATCAAGGGAAATTATGAGCCAAGGATGCCTCAGCCAATATCTAGAGTCCTTCATCCACTTTTCGCCTCCTCGAAGCTCTCTTTACCTTTTCTTTCAAACTTCCGATTCTTGCTTTGTACACCAAGTTCCGGGACAAGTAATGATATGTCTGCCACCTCTATGAAGCCTCATGAGTGCATGTACTTCCAAGGGTGAGTCACTTTGGGTCCAATTTATAATCGGATAAATACCCAGATGACATAATTGTTGTTACACCACTGCCTTGGAGAAATAGATGTCGGTGAAAGAATTGTGTTGGACTGCTCTTTTGTAGTGTGATTGAATTCAAATTTCTGCCACCAAGGGAAAAACAAATGCAACAGGGACTATTAGGGGTTGTTAGGAAGGGGAAACAATATGGAGGAATGGGAATTATTGGTAGAAATTTAATAGGGAAATATGGGAGAAGGTTTGAGGTATTTGATGTATGGGAATAGGGTTTAGGGTTTGGGATTAGTTGTATGGGTTTTGCAGTGTGAGGTTAGAGGATTTGGGATAGAGTATGTAGGAGAAGGGAGTAATGGATTTAGGTTGAAGATAAGGGAACAATGGGAGGGAGACAAAATCTTGGTGGCAAAGTAGTGAATTTTAAACCCTGGCAACAATTGTCTTGAGGGTCTTTAGAAGTAGGTTTTGAGACTTTTCGTTGCAACCACTATCACCCATAAACCACCATCTCTTATCATAAAATTTGCTGCAATAGCAAGATAGCAAGCCTACCTGGCAAATCTAGGCAAAGTATTAGCAATTTGGTGAAGTTTCCAACAATTTTTAGGCTTGAGGCTATATGTTCCGCGCGCCTTCCCAATGCACTGTGCGCCCCTGATGCACCGCGCCAGTGTATTTTTACACTGTGTTTTTGTGTCTGATGCGCCGCGCGCCTGCCCAACGCGTCGCGTGCCACATAGGGCATTTTGCAAGAGGATTTTGGAGGCCTTCCCAGTGTCAAAATCAGGCACAGGATAGCTTTTTGGCAAGGTCTTTGAGTCTAATTTCTAACCCTAGTATAATTTTTTAATTTGGAGTTCATTTGCCTTGTCAAAAATCAAATCTCCCAAGACTGGTCAAAATGTGCCAAATGAGGCCGCCTCAAGGCAGAGTGCTGTTGTAGACAAGAAAATTCCTCAAGTTATGGTGAAGGAATTTTGAGGCACCCAAGCTTGGTTTGGTTTTGGGATCTCAAGACCCGTTTAGGTGAGATCACGATAGGTTGAGGGTGGAGGTGGTTTAAACTCTGGAGTCCCTATTTGGTTATGTCTTGGATTATCCCATGAGATCCCAAATTCATGCTTGGAATATGGCACAAGGGTGATTGGCTGAAATAAATATTTAGTTCAACCCAATTTATGGTCAGGTGCTACATGGAAGTACCTGAAATTATTGGATTTTTCATAAGTTAATATGTTGCTTATATGCCTGGTTATATGATGTGCTCTAGTTATGGATCACTTTCATGATTTGATAAGTCATTGAATGGTTGGTGAATGCATTAGCCAAAAAGTGTTGTTGTAGCTAGCTAGAGAGGAAATGAGCCTTCTTAGTGATTCTCAGATGAAGTTCAAGAGTTTATGAACATATATGCATTCATGATCTGTAGCTTATAAGTTTATCATATGTTTTATGAAATTTCTATCTTATAGTAGGCATGTTCTGGTTAAGATATTGTTCAAGTTTTGAATGGTTAGCCTTGTCATCACCTTATCTATGATTATGGAAAGTTACAGGAAGTTCTGAGTAGTGGTTTGTGTGCTTGCCTGAAAATGTGGCATAGATCTTACGACTACATGCACATAACAGGGGGTTTTTGGTCACAACCGCTGGCAGGTTGGATTAGGAGTGTGGTTGGAGCCTCATAACTGCATGCACAATGTGTCAAAGGTGTGGTTGGGGTCTTAAGTCAGTGAAAAAGAGTTCCAACTTAGGGATTGATCACCTCGGGTGGTTTTCAGGTCTTTAATGATCTGTAGCCCATGATGGATGTCAGTAAGTTTTCAGTTGTTGGCCTCACTTCCATAACTGGAACTTGGATTTCAAGTCATGTCATAGTGACACTCAAGTCATGTTTACCTGGGGGACCTTATAAAAGAGGGTAAATGTGGAAGAAGGCATTACATCTATCTATAAACATGACTGTAGAGGAAGGAAGAGCAATATTGTACCCATAAATGCATACTTCTTCACCCAGCCTGGATGTACTTGGAATATTATTAAGAGTTTATTAAAACTGGAGTTTAAGTCTTTAATTTTCTCATTAGGTCTGACTTTAAGATTAGATAGATCATTAATTAAAGTGGTTGGAGTTTTATCTTCAACATTTTTTTTAAAGAAATTGTTCTTCAAAAGTATCCCATTTAGTTATTAAACCTACGGGAAGAGAAAAATACCATGACTCAACTAATCCTTCAAATGTATAAGGGAAAATCCTACAGACAACGTCCTCCTCAGAGACACCATTGAAATTAATGGCTAAGATGAAATTGTGAATATGTTCTTCAGCTGGAAGACATCATCTGAATTATACTTAGGAAACCATCTCTCTAGATGTTTGGGAAGAGGATGCAAAGGAGGTTATATATTTATGGCTCATGGGGTATTCAAAGGTTGATTTTCCATTCCTGTGATTATAATAGGACCTATGGTGGAAGAGATAGCAGTGGATTTGGAAGAAATAAGAGTATAAAAGGGTGGAAGGATAGATGAGGACGAGGATGCAGAACTAGAAGATGTAATCGATGAAGTAGAAAAAGGAGGAGGGAAAAAACAAGATTATAAAGGTTGTGATGTGATCAATGGAATTGTAGGAGTAAGATGAGGCAAAGAAGATTTGGTATTCTCACTAGTGGCTGAATCAGATCTAACAATGGGTTTTTTCTTATGACGAGCTTGTAAAAGAATCTCAAAAGGAAAAATCCCTAATTTTGCACTTTGAGCTTTGGTTAAAACTTGAGAATATTTCAAAGAAGATGTAACACTTCCTTCAAAAGTTTATGGGTTCTAGAATTGTTCTTCTGAGATTGAAAATCTTTCAAGATTTTGTATAATAGTTTGGATTTCAGGGGATTTAGGGGGCTCAATAGGAAGGGGATTTTTCAATGATGGTTCACTATAGGATATTCTCACAGGGCTAGGAGATATACATGAGGGTTTAGCAACTTCAGATATAGGAGGTTGAGAATGAGAGTGAGATATAGAAGTTGGAGGTGAGGATTGTAGCAAAGATTGACTCTTGGAATGGCTAGTGGTTTTGATTTGTGATTTTATTTCCATTCACAGTCGGACCTTCTAGTGCCAAAAATGTTGATGGACAAAATTGATTGCATCAACATTTGGGAATCCACCCAGTGAGAGTTCCAATTTAAACTCTTTTCTATTTGGAATGGTGGTTCTGATTTGTATTTTGGGTCCAGTTACCCGTAAAATGGATTTTGGATGGAGATGGAGAAAGGATGACAAGATAATATGATAATGATTGACCAATATTAAAACTAACATAAAGACTCGTATAAAACTGAAATAATCTAATCTACTTTTTTTTATCTGGGTGTCTCAAAACATATGTGATAAAAAGATAATGTTATTTAATGAAAATAAATATTTTCATAAACCAATGTTTATAATACCGATTAAAGCACTAATTTGATAAAATAGTTAATAAAATTAATATTAAGCTCAACACATATGAAATAATGCTTTCGTTGTTCACTATATCAACAATAAATATCAATAATGATCGTGTTAAAATCAATATACATAGATACATGAATAATGCTTAAGCAATTGAAAATAATTCCCTTAATAATATAAAGCAAACAAATAGATAGAATTACCCAATCTGTAAACGATCTATTCATGCTAGAATTGGAATGGGTTAGATATGTTATAAAGTTAAACTTTAGTACAGAAGTGCAGCAAAAGTTTTCCTTTTCTCCAAAAATCAGAACTCTTTGCATGAGTTTGAGAGAGTGATTTGTTATAACCCTATTTTCCACTCCGTTATAGTAAGAGAGACCTAAGATCAACTTATCTTAGTTACTAGCTAGAATTCATAACCGTTCACATTGTATTTTACTTATGTGAGATTTATTCCATATTAAAAGGTTAAAATTACATAATCAAGAAATTTATCATAATTATTCTTCCAAAATATTATAATTATGAGATAACAATTATTTCATAATTGAGAAAATTGAGAAAAAGCTCATACTTGTGAAAAAGGTTTCTACCATTTTCCAATCCCAAGGAGATCAACTTGACCCACTAGTGTATGAATTGGATAGGGGTCCATTATTGTAGAATTTTCCTCACTTCTCAAGCCCTTAGATGTCTAGCTACATTCTCCCAAAGAATAGAATGAGCCTATATAATCTCACCAAGAGGAAATGGGTTAGATCTAGTATCCACACTATAGTGCAAGATCTCTACTGTATTGGGAGAGGAGACCATGCTACAATAACAATGAGAGGATCTCATTTGTTAAAGGTATAATTGTACCATTGGATTCACGATTAATGAAACTACATGTTCATTCCTATTAATCTATGCTTATGGTTGATTATACATGTTAATGTTTATTTGAGCTAACAATCTTTTGTGGAAGGCTATTTGTGGTATATTTTTGGTGATGCATGTGTGCAAGTAGTAGATCTATTACAGGAGGTGAGTGTTGGGAACCAAATCTGCCTATATTTTCCTTATATTTTCATCTATCCTTTCATCCTTTTTGCACCAAATGATATGCATTTATTGTGATAAATCTACGAGGTAACCCTTCTTTCTAAGTCGATTTAATTGATGAAGTAAGGTCACGGGGATTTTGCCTATGTGAACTACGAAACCCTGTTATTTCCGCAGATTTCGGTGAACAGGTATCGCCTTCACAACTTGCAATAGCGATCCCGCATTCACAGCAGTTGTCGAGCAATGTTGCAACAACATAACCAATTCGTAGCTGCTTTCAGAGCCTATTTTGAATCTGTTCTGTTCTCGCTCTCTCGGCAATTAGTTGTTGTGTTGAACTATTGTATATTTTGGGCATTAGTTGCCAGGTTTTGGGGAATATGTCATTCCCATGTATTTGTATAAAATGGATTTTATTCCTGTGTGAAGGGTTTGCTGCATAGAGGCATATATTGTAATATCTCTTTACATATTAATCAAATACAAGCAAGTTGTTGTTCTCTTCTTAGCTGTGAGTTAACACAACCCTGATAAAAGAGATGGGCCTACTCTTCTGATCAGGTGTTGTGTATTTCTTTTATGTGTGTTGTTTTCGTTATTGTATGTTAATTCCTTATTGTTGTTACATATATTTATTGATTGTTGTGAATGCCTTTTAAGTTCTGCAATTTATTTCTAATTATTGTTATAATGATGCTTTGATTCTTTAGCAACAAATCCTTAGTTGATGTAAGATTGTAACCTTGCCCCTGCATATACCTTGTGTGTTACCTTGAAAGTTGTATGCACCTGGATTGATGAATTAATGTGGAAAAGGGTGGAATAGTTTGTTCACACTCGGACACCAACATTTTGTTGTCGTTTTCGAGGAAGGATAACAAGGTGCAAGACATGGTCTGTATTGACTAGAGGATCAATCTCTCATCTTAGGGAGGGAAGTGCTACCATGCTCTAAGTCTTGAGCGTAGTATTTTGATTTATGTCACTTTTTACTGTTTTTTGTTTGGGTCGAGCCACTTGCTTTGGTTATTTGGTCTAATTTTTTTTTTTTTTTGAGTTGTTGAAACCCGATCTCTTGTCCTAGGGAGGGAATGGTCTTTTGACACCCTGCTCCAGGTCTTGAGCTTTAGATTTCCTTTTATGCATTTTTTTTCTTGTCTAGTCTCTCATCCTGGAGAGGGAAGGATCTTTTGACACCCTTCTCCAAGTCTTTAACTCTAGATTTCTTTTCTTTTAGTTGTTTTCTTTTCCTGTTTGTTAAAACCCTACCTCTTGTCCTAGGGAGGGAATGGTCCTTTGACACCGTACTCTAGGTCTTGAGCATAGTGATTTAGCTTAGATATTTCCCTCTTACCAACTTGCATGAACAAAGCTTCGAATAAAAGGGGCAGAGGAAAAGCCTTGAAGAAAGGAGGACAGGATTTGGGAAGGAACACTTATATCCAACAAATCATTGCAAAAGCTGAATCTGAGGCATCTTCTCATGTTGCTGTGAGGGTAGGGACTTGAACGAAATCAGAGGGACAATCTGTTGAACAACCAGTGCTATCCACAGTACCTCCTGTTGATTCAACATAACAAAACCTTATAGAAATAGAAGAAATATGTAGTAGTGTACCTGATGAAGGAGTATCGTTGTTGATAACAGAGGAAGAAGAAGTTGCAAGCAGAAGGCCTGAGGAACCAACCCATTCAGTAGGGAAGGAGAAGTTTCAGAAAAGGGGTATGAGTGATCAAGCCATTGTGTCAGGGAGGAAGGAGCTGTAAGGGTACTGATATCATCACGGGAGAAGGGGAGTTTTGTTAAAGCAACTCAAACTTTTGTGACAATACGCCCTCCATCATTCTCTGCAGAGCCTGCTGAAATTCCTAGTTATTATTGGAGGATATTCATGGCACCTACAACCTCTACTATTGGATTCCTAGTTGAGCATCTTGGAATTGGCACACCAACGAAGCCCATTCCTTTGACAGCTTTACCGAGCTTTCATGGGTTGACTTCTGAAGACCTCGACATGTTCCTTTTTGAATTTGATATTGTGTGTCGGGGATATGACTATAACAACCGATGCTCAGAAACTGAAAATCTTCCCTGCTACATTAAAAGGGAAAACCTTGCGATGGTTTATGGGTCTGAGAGGAAAGACTATCTCCACATGGGATGGTATGAAAACCTCTTTTGTGAAGAAGTATTAGGATTATTGTAAATCTCGGGATATTAAGGAACAAATTTTTAAGTTCATGCAGAAAGAAGATGAGAATATGGAGGACTGTGTGGAATGATTTAAGTACACACTACACAGATTAGGTCATTATACTTTAGGCTTTTCAAGAAGACTCTCTGGAACTGTTAAACATAGTAGGAAAGGGAGATATATCAAAAGAGGACTTCGATACCATTTGTGAGTTGTGCATCCAGTGCTCAAGGGGAGCTGCAAGGAATTCGGTCAAAAAAAGCATCTGGTGTAGGTGTCATGAAAGAAAAAATTAGAAACTTACTGGATAACTTAAGGACTGATATCTTGAGTACCCGGTCTGCACAAATTGACACACTGCAAGTAAAATAGAAAAAGATGGAATTGGAAATTTCTATGGTTATATTTTGCCCGAAATGCAAAAAGAAGCATCCACATAGAGAATGTCCATTGAACTTCGTGGAAGAATGTGCAATCTATGAGCTGAGTCATGCGACAAGTTCACGCCCCTCCTTGCAAGGATTGAAAGCATTCTTTCAAGGGACAGTCAAAGACGTGGACCAAATGTATTTTATGGGATCCAAAAAGCCATGGAAACCTCAGCCACCAACTGGAAATCAAGGTATGTTATAGGATTCATCTCAGTATTTTAATAATTTTAATATGGGTCCTCAATCCATGCCCTATCCACCTATGTGGCCTCAATATCAATTTCCACCCTAGCAAAAGTGGGGTCCTCAAACTAGTTCAAATTCTCAATGGGTCCCGAACTGGCGTGGACCCTCTCCTCCTGGACAATTTCCCTAGTTAATGCCACAACAAAAACTTCATCTGCTCTCTAATATACCTCCTAGTAATCCACTTGTTCACCCTCAACTTCCTATCCAACCCAATTTGAATCCTAATAGTAAAGGGGCTCAGCAAGCTGACACCCTCGACCTGCCCTCATACATCATCTCTACCGCAGAACTTTATGAGATGAATTTGAGATCCGGAAGGGTAGAAATGCTCAACCCTCACCTTTTATTATTGAGCAAGTTGCCAGTGAGATTATAGAACCATAAACAATTGAAGAGAAATCGAACCAAGCTAGTAAAAATCAAACATCTCCTCAAGTTCTAATTACTCAAGAACGCCCTATCCTGAAAGATTGGCCTTGAGTAAACAGACCCCTGAGGCTAAGTTTGACTTGTTAGGGGAGTTACAAGATCTGTTTGTTAAGATTCTCCTATTACAATCTATGAGGGATGTACCTATATACGCAAAACTCTTAGGGAATATTGTGCTAAAATTCCTAGAAAGAAATCAAGGGACCCACTGATCATTCATGTGATGGGAAAGTTATCAAATTTTATGATGGGAAAGGCTATGCCTGTGAAGTATGGGGACCCGAGGAACCCAATTCTAACTGTGAAAATTAATGGAGTGGAAATTTCAAATGTGCTAGTAGATTTGGGTACTACTATAAATGTCATCACTATTGAAGCTATGCATACATTTTGTCTTCAAAACCTGAAACATACACCTATGGTGTTAAAGTTGGCATATAGATCTGCAATCAAACCTGTAGGGAAGTTAGAAGACATTACAATCTCAGTTGATTCATGGAATTACCCTGTGGATTTCTTAGTACTGCAAACGCAGTCCCCATTTAGTGGCCATCCATTGATTCTAGGAAGACTGTTGTTGGCAACCCCAGATGCCTACATTGGGTTACATTCTGGGAATATGGTTATCTCAAATGGGCAGGTTACTAAAATCCTTGTGTTATATCCTCTTGCGGAACCTAGCCCATCAGTGAAGCCATCTAGTCGCAAGAAACCTTTACCAAAGGAAGAGTTTGAATCTGAGGAAGAAGAATTAAGACCAGTCCTTACTATTGGGTAGGCCCTTCAACTGAAAACAGAAACAAAAGATGATACAATTACCACCTTCATTAGTGACGCTTGTTCTATTTCATATTCAAATCATCGAATTCTAGAATCTGTTTTGAGCTATGAAATGTAGGAAAGTATTGAAAGCACAAATGGATTTGAAGAGCTGCCCACAAGTGTGTCCCATGAGATCATTCCCGTGGAGGTAGAACCAGGAAAGGCCCTAAATATTAACCCAAATCTATCAGAATCCCAGACAAAACAACTTCTAGATGTTATCTGAAATCACAAAGAAGCCTTCTCCTAGGACTATACAGACAGGAATGGGATTCCTGCCAATCTATGTACCCATCATATATACATCATGGAGGATTGTTGTCCAGTGAGACAACCCTAGAGGAGGATGAACCCTGCTCTAAAAAACATTGTCAAGGAAGAACTTCAAAAGTTGTTGGATGTAGGATTTGTTTACCCCATTTCGAATAGCCAATGGGTTTCCCCGTTGGTGATTTTTACCAAGAAAAAGGGTATTTGGCGGATATGTGTAGATTACAGAGAATTAAATAAGGCAACACAGAAAGACCATTTCCCTTTACCGTTCATTGATCAAGTCTTGGATACTTTGGCTGGTAAGAAGTTCTTCTCCTTCCTGAATGGATTTAGTGGGTACAACTAGATCTGGATAGCTCCCGAGGATCAAGATAAAACCACTTTCAGGTTCCCTTGGGTAACTTTCGCATAACGAGTCCTTCCATTTGGCCTCTGTAATGTGCTTGCAACATTCCAAAGGGGAATTTTAGGGATTTTCTCTAATCTGGTAGATGACAGTGTTGAAATTTATATGGGAAATTTTACTCGATACGTGGATTAATTCGAAGAAGGGTTGGCACATATGGAAAAAGTTCTTGAAAGATCTAAATGGACACATGTCTCTTTGAGTATAGTAAAGTGCTACATGATGATGGAGGAAGGAATAGTCTTGAGACATTTTCTTTCAGCTACTGGAATTCGGATGGATCCAACTAAGATAAAGATAATATTTCACTTTCCAATACCCAAAACACACACATAGGTACGTAGATTGATCAGTTGTGTTGGTTGTTACAGACGTTTTATAGAAATTTTGCTAAGATATCACACCCACTTTTTCAATTGCTGACAAAAGATGAAGATTTTGTGTGGACAGATGACTGTGATGCAGCCTTTATGAAGATAAAGGAACTTGTCTGTAGAGCTCCAATCCTTTCAGGGCCAGACTTGACAATACCATTTCATAACCATGTTGATGCCTCTTAGACAATAGTTGGGGTAGTTTTGGGACAACAAGTAGACAAGGTGCCATATGCACTTTACTATGTTAGTAAGAACTTGGCTCCTGCCAAGTTGAACTACACAGTGACTGAAACAGAATTCCTTGTTTTCATCTACGCCATCAACAAGTTCTGACATTATATTACTGGGTATCCTACCTTTGTACACACTGATCACGCATCAATTAAGTATCTGATGAATAAACCCATTACTCCTGGTCGTATTACAAGATGGTTGTTGTTACTTCAATAATTTGACATCACCATAGTAGATAAACTAGTAAAGGATAATGTGGTTGTTGATTTTCTATCTAGACTAGATAATAATGCTGAAAGTACACCCATAGAAGATAATTTTCCAGATGAGCATCTTTTTGCAATTTTTGCTAACACTCCATGGTATGCAGATATTGTTAACTATCTTGATACAAGGAAAGTGCCTCATCACTTGTCATACAGGGAACAACGGAAAATTATTCATCATAGCACCCGCTATTCATGGATGGCAAGATACCTTTTTCACAGAGGGGTTGATCAACAGATTCGACGTTGTGTATCTAAGGATAACATTTATGAGATATTGAAGGCTGCCCATAATGGCCCTTGTGGAGGAAATTTTGCAGATAAAAGAACACGCCACAAGGTGTTTCAAATGGGATAATATTTGCCTTCTATCTTTCGGGATGCTCGAGACTATGTCTGAAGATGTGACAGTTGTCAACGCATGGGACAACCTGGAAAATCAGATGAAATGACATTGCAGCCCCAGGTGTTGACAATAATACTGAGAGGGGGGGTGAATCAGTATTATCTAATTCTTTTACCGAATCTTTCTTATTTATACTTTGAATTATTTTTGCATACCAATACCATAAATTAATGAGCATAACAAGAAAAACAGACAGTCACATCAAAGAACACCAGATATAAGGTGGAAACCCAATGTGGGTGAAAACCACCTGCTGCAATATGTCTCTATCTTCTTTCAAATTAGAAACTCCTTTTACAATGGTCTTGTACTGGTGCATTCCTTTACGAGTACGCAGGCTGCAACCTGTAGAGAGCTACAACTCTCTCTCGTTTTCCAGTCTCTCCTAGAAGGGAGCTACAACCCCCTACTTCCTTTCAAGGACCACTTTTCATAAATTTTCAAACTGGATCCATATACATCAAATGATCATCAAGTACATGTAAATTATACAGTCAGCTGTAATAACCAGATCAACAATAACAGAACAGAACCCAGAACACCTTTCACACAGAAAAATTCAACCAACAGAAGATCTTAACACAGATACGCGGTTTTTCTTTTACTGGCCTGCGTTGCTACGCAGTTCACCTTCTGCTTCTCTGTGTATACCCACAGATCTCCTTCTTCTGGACAACGTGGCCACGCTCTGCTCCTTTTACTGAACTGCGTACAGTACGCACCCAAAAATAGTATCGCGCCGCGTACTTCTCAGAAAGTACGCACCCAGAAGAATAATCGCGCCGCGTGCTGCTACAGAAAGCACGCACCTGAACCACTGTTGCCCTGCGTACCTACGCACTGAGCCTTCGCCGCTTCTGCGTACCCACGCACAGAACCTTCGGCGCCTCTGCGTATCCACGCAATTAACCTTCGGCGCCTCTGCGTACCCACGCACTGAACCTTCGGCGCTTCTGCGTACCTTGGACTAGGGCTGAAATAACCTCAGATGCTCAGATCTGAACTTCTGCTCAAGAGATCACCCTTCGCCAATTCACTTCTGACTTCTCCTTTATAAATCAATCTTTTAAGAACCGAGAACCCAATAGATCAGATCTTAAGATATTCAAAGACACAAAAGATGCCCAAGCCAAATGATCTCCTTTGCTTTATATAGGCTAGCTCTTCCTCAAATCAAGGATCATGGGGCTCAATAATAATAATAAAATAATCAATACCGCGGGCCAAAACCATGATAACCCAATACTGTTGGCTAAATACCACTGAGAAACCCCACGGGTGGGTGCTTAACTGCCTTGGAATGTGTGCAGTGGGGTACGCACCCCATGAATGAGTGACCCGCGTATTTGGACGCGGTCCCTACACGGTATAACTGCGGGTACGCACCTCCTGAACTGTTCTCCTGCGTACTTCTTTATTTTTTATCAAAAATGAGAGCCATGCCATGGGTGATGCCATCAAGTACAACATCTGAAACATATAAACATACCAGAACCATAATGCCAACAATCTCCCCCTTTGGACTTGATGGCAACCTCAAAATCTTCAACTTCATTCTCCCCCTTTGACATCAAGGGCAAAGGGTTATGCTCCCCCTAAGAACATGCTCCCCCTGAATATGACCCAGATCTGCAAAGAAGAACCATAATCCACCAGACACCATGAATGACCAAGAAAGAGATAGAGACATATTGTTGCAGCTACTTCCAAGATCTCTTCTTGCACATCCTCCATAATGCCAACAATGCATTATATGCTCCCCCTGAACCTGTACGGACAACCATCAAGAGAGATTCAGCATGATGATGCATCAACAACCCCCAGCTTGTGCCTGAGGTATTCAAAGGCCTCCCTGGGCAATGGTTTGGTGAGAATATCAGCAACTTGTTCCTTAGAAGGAACATACTCCAATTTGACCTTTTGTTCAAGAACTTGTTCCCGAGGAAAATGATATTTGATCGGTATATGCTTTGTCTTCGA
>APFE030162721.1:0-11466 GCA_000404065.3 Pinus taeda | reverse complement strand
TCCATGACTCCATGCCCAATGGTTTGAAACTTATCACACCTTACCTTGCCTCTCTGATTGGAATTTTATACCTGGCATACACCTTCCATCCAAAGAAAACAACAAAACCCCTGAACCCAAAAACTAGCCTAAAATCATCATCAACAAAGTTAAATCATTAAGAGAGAGCCCTCTCTCATTGCAGGTGGGCTAGAACCTACAATCCAAAGATTGGTTTGTGGTTACCTCGGCCGTATCCCTACAGGAGCCTAGGGACAACCTGAGTCATAACAGCGTATATGAATCTGATTATGGAAAAGAAAAAGTTAGTGATTTGCTAACACTGATTCACCCCCCCTCTCAGTATTATTTCCAACAATTGGTATTAGAGCAGGTCCTTTGATAGAAGCTTGATCGCTTGAAGGAGATCTATAGAACAATGGGAAAGAAAGCGCGTCAGAAGAAGAAGACAGCTCAAAGGAATAGTGACAACCTACCATTAGGTGGAAGCAAGTATTCAGATTCTGAATCACCTCAGATTGAAGATGAACAAGCAAATGATGCATCAGATAAAATCATAGATCAACAAGATCTATTTAACAAAAGGGAGAGTGCCCTCAAAGAAGAAGTTATCAGCTTAAAATCTTAGCTGGAGTGTGCCTTTAGAGTACATCAAATGCTGTAGGAGCAGAATGAAGAACAATAAAATGAGATTCTCAAATTACGACAACAAGTGGAAGAAGGAAGAGAGTCAAAAGAAATCTTGAAAAAACATTATTTGGTAAAGGAAGAACAACATGTAAATATCTTGAAAGCTAAATTAGAATAAAAAGATAAACTATTATGATTTCAAGACAGTACTAAAATATTGGATGATAACCTTAGTAGTCAAAGGTTTCCTGCTATCAAAACTGGTCTTGGTTTCCATGAATCTATTGAAAGTGAATCTAGTTCACAAGGTGAGGCAAGGAAATCTAATGTAAAATCTGAAATACTCAACAAGGAGATGAGAGGTCAACCCCATCAACAACCAAGGAAAGAAAGTCTTCAAAGAAAATCTTTTACTCCTAACTGTGGAAGTGATAGATGGTTATTTCCTCCCATGAATAATGTTGAATTTTTTATATGTCATAATTTTGGACATGTTGCAACCAGATGCAGAAGTAGAATGGTTCAAGACCGTCAGATAGAAAGATCATCACGTTCCAAGTACTTTAAGGAATATTGCTTTTCTTGCAATATGTTTGGTCACAAAGCCATTGGCTACTATAGAAGGAATATGAAACATGTAAGATGTTATGCATGTAAAAAGCTTGGACATATAGCAAAGGAATGTAGGAGAAGATTTTGGGCACCATACGAAAAGGAGAAGACATCATCATAGTCAAAGATATGGAAGAAGAAGGAAGTACAGTAAGAAATATGTGGCATAGCAAAGTATACAGACATGACAGACTTAGAGGGAGCTAAAAGTGTGAAATTTCAGTGTTCTAAATCTCATACGTAGGTTTCATGAAGACAAGTCACGTATATACGCGAGTTCAAAGCTGCACAGTCGCGTATATGCTGGTTTGAGGAGAAGCAGTGGGACAGAGTCAGGAAAAGAAGTTTGATATGGTTCGGTCATGGTATATATTGATTGGCACAGGTTCAGGGGGAGCATATGCTTTGAATAATGCATTGTTTGCATTATGGTTAGAAGTCTTTGGTGACGATGCTTATGTGGCTAAATGATACATCTTGCTACTTATTTTTGGTTGGCCGAAAGAATGGTATTACAGGTTACAGGTCTGGATGTTGGTGATAGATGCTTATGGTGCAGATCATATATGGTGTATGATAGTTGCTGATGACTATGATGGTCTTGTTTAGATTGTTGGTCATTGTTATAAAATTCATGTACATCATTTGATGTAAAGGTCATGAAAATACCTAATTTGTAACCCCACTTTGCATGGGAAGGGTGATGTAATAATGTCTATTTCAGTCATGTATAAACATTTGGTATATCCCCACTTGGTTGGGTGGATGATTCTTAGTCAAAATGGTGTATCCCCACTTGGTTGGGAGATTGATGTATGTATGAGTCATTGATGATAGGAAGGTCATACTCACTTAGTTGAGTTGAAGAGTCATGTTATCCTTTTGAAAAATATTTTTGCAGACTCTGCATGTGCTCAGGGGGAGCATGTACAAAGGGGGAGTTCGATCAAAGAATTCAACATGTGCTCAGGGGGAGCATGGACGGACTGGTACATCTCAACATGTACAAAGGGAGAGCTCAATCATAGATTTCAGAATGTACTCAGGAGGAGTATGAACATCAGAATGTATATCAAGGGAGAGAATATCTTGGTCTACCCTTTGCCCTTCATGTCAAAGGGGGAGAGTGACTTGGTGTGGTTGTTGACATCAAGTCCAAAGCGGGAGATTGTTGGCATTATGATACAAGTATGATACAGGTGTTTTCCTTGATGGAAACTCACTCACATGAAAGATCATAGTGCAGCAGGTCAATAACAAAGAATTAATGATCAAAGAGAGGTATACGCAGGTTCATCATGACAAAGATGCATATACACGTGGGTTAGTAGACCAAAAGGTGCATATGACGTACACATGAACTTTCAAAGAAGGGAAGGCATGTACATGTTGGAAAACTAAGTTTTGGTCCGTGGTATTTGGTCCATGGTATTTGGTCTGAGGTATTGACCCCAGGTATTGGGTCCAAGGTATTGCTCCTACGTGGTTTTGGACCATGGTATTGAGAGATGCCTAAACCTATATAAGGAGAAGAAGATCATTAGTCCAAAGTGCAAGTGTGCAAGGATTGAATATCTGATGAGGTGAGAGATCTAGTATGTAGGTTATGGGTTTGTGATGCTTTTCTTGATCTGAACCAAGGATGCACCTATGTGGATGATGATGGATGATGGATCTCAATCATAAGGCTTGGAATGTATTATCATTATGTGGTTTGATCATGGATAGACTACATCTGAATTATTGACGCATGTTTTATTGTATAAATGTTATGATATGGGTATGGCTGATGTCTGGAATAGATGCAAAGTTAAGAATAAATATTTACAGATCTGTACACAGATTTGCTTTGGTAAAAGTATGTATACACGCTGGTTCGGCTCATCCAAGTAGCATATACAATATGAAGTATGATATTTGAAGCTGTAGTTCGGTCTGGTTTTTGTTGCAGAGTTTTGTGTTCTGCTCTGTGTTCTGGTGATTGTGTTTTGATGATAGGGTTTCAGTGATTCAGGATTGGGTGATTCAGAGATTGATGATGCAGGTGTAGTTGATGGTTGTATTGCAGTAGTGATTTATTTTTGCTTCAATGTTGTTGATGGGACCAATATGAAAATTGGATGAAATGTGGCCTTCATATTATGGTGTTGTGATGAAACAAGGTCATAGCCTTCTATAGGCCAGCACCTATGTACTGGTAAACATATCGGCCATTACAAGAGCCAGGGGGTTGGATCTCCCATCTAGTAGTAGCTAGAAAATGAGTGAAGGTTGTAGCCTTTAGTAGGCTGGCACCTATGTACTAGTAAATGGATCGACTGGTACAAGATCTAGGGGGTTGTAGCTCCCTTCCAGTAGAAGCTAGAGAGTGACAGAAGGATGTAGCCCTCTATAGTTGGGTGCCTACGTACTGGTATGAGTCTGCGCTAGTACAAGATTGTAAAAAGGTTTTTCTTATCTTAAAGAAAGCAACAGCAGGTGGTTTTTGCCCCGCATTAGGTTTCCACCTTATATCATGGTGTTCATATGTGTGATGATCTGTTCTGTGTTACTACACTTGCTTACTATTTATATGGTTAATGAAGTTATGATGCACTGATTAAAGATCAACATATAATGTATTAATTGAATCATAAGTTTACTAGATATACGCTAGTTGCATTAAACATAGTTGCGTGTGCACGCAGGTTCCCTTAACTGAAGTAGTGTATATGAATCTGATTATGGAAATGAAAAAGTTAGTGATTTGCTAATATTGATTCACCCCCCCCCTCTCAGAGTTATTTCCAACAAAATCAATAGGGATTCTACTCCTGGTTGTGACAGGTAATGCTTCTTGTGCTTCTTCATTAGGGATAATTCAATCCCACATTCCTTGTAACTCAAGTACTTCTTCATCGCCTGTTTGTTCTTCAGCCTTTGAAACTTCTTCTTCCTTCACATCTGAGTCCGCATTTGATATGGCATTTGGAGGCTTAGGATTAGAGGTAGGTTTTCTTTTGTATGGTCTAAAAGGTTTCCTTGAGGAAGTCTCTATTACCTATTTCTTGATATCAACCATTTCATTGGACATGGTTTTGAGGACTTTTCGTAGACCTTCAAGATCAAAAGGATCTTTAAGCAGTTTTTTCTTGGATTCGTCCCTAAAAGTTACTTTCTTGGATTTTCGTTCTTCTAATGCATTCTTCTGATTTAAGGCTAAAATGATTTTTTCTACAGCTATAACTTCTTTCATGTTTTCTACCAAAGTTGGTTTGGAAGCTCTATTGACAAAAATAGCTATGTTTGAGGGTAGAGCAGAAATGTACCATTAATTTTGGAGTTCATCACTGGGCTTGGATTCCATTGGGATTTTATTTAGTAACTTATTAAAATGTGAATTGAAGTCCTTAATAGGTTCTCTTGGTTCAACTTTCAAGTTGGAGAGATCATTGATAAGAGTAGTTGTTGATCGGTCGTCTCCAAACTTAGTTAAGAATTGCTCTTGAAAGGCATGACAACTATTAATGGAACCATATGGTAATGAAAAATACCATGATCCTGCTGATCCTTGTAAGTTATATGGGAATAATCTTACAACAACATCTTCTTCTACTACTTCGTTGAGATTTATGGGCAACATAAAGTTGTTTATGTGTTCTTCAGCTGGTAGGCCACAATTAGGATTGAACTTTGGTAACCAATTTACTAGATGGGTGGGAAATGGATGTAAAGGTCCCGCCATCTGAAAATCTCCTGGATTTGTCCATGGTCTTTGAGCCATCATAGATATCTATGTAGAGGAATATGTTCTGGTAGTTGAAGGTGATTGGGTAGAGGAGGCTTGTGCTCCAGTACCAGTGTAAACCACGATCTGGAGTTATGAGGCAAATGGTTGATTTTGTGATGAAGTGGATGGAATGAATGAGGGTGTTTGAGGTGATGATGGGAGGACCTCACTATGGAATTTAGGTTATGTCTTCTTAGCTCTCTTTCAATTTGGTAGAGTGAATTCAAATGGGGGAATCCAAAATTTCTTGCTCTATGATCTAGTTAACCTTTGAGAGGAGGGAAATTGAGAAGAAACACTAGCTTGGGATAACTCAGATTCTTCTGGAGATATTAAAATCCCCTGCAAATTATGGATCAAAGACTAGACTTCAGGGGTTTCTATATAAGGAGAGTGATCTGACTTCTTTGAGCTCACAATAGTGGATTCTAAGGGTTTCTTTACAACTTCTGTCTTGGAATTTGGAGATTTAGAATGCGATCGAGAAGTTGGAGGAGATGGTGAGGGATTTTTACCCTTAGAATGGCCTATTGATTTGAATTTACTTGTCATTCATAGTTAAGCCTCCTTATAGTGCCAAAATGTTGAAGCCTTAAAAATAGTTGCGACAACATGGGGGAAAACCACCCAGTTTGGACCTTGGTTAGTAGCTCCTTTTCTGTTTGGTGTAGTGGCTCCAATTGGGGATAATGGGACCAGTTTCCCAGAAAATATTTTGATAGTGTTGGTGCGGTGATATATGATGTAATGGAAAAATGACTGAGCTAAGTGTAATCTAATCTAACTAATAAACACATGCATATATGTTAGTTTAACACTATTTAGATATAAATATACTCGAGAATTAAATACAATATGCGATCTACAATGATGTCCTACAACAATTGGTAATAAAGATCATTCAACTGCAATAAGAAGTGAAATCCTTTAATAGTAATAATTTTGGATAAATAGTTAGACAAAATGATTGGGAAAGATATATTTCATACAAAATCATTCATGTTTCAAAATAGAGTCAAAGCTATCATCTTACAAAAATGCAATAATGCTAAACTGTAATTGAGACTTTCACACATAAAACAATTTAAAGAAGAAGTATTGCCTGATACATAAATAAAACAAGATCATAAGATAAAATTACCATATATGATGAGTCTTTCTCATGTTCTTCAGCAATATTAACCCAATCTCAATCAATCCAACACATTCTAACAATACAAAAATGCATTTTAGTAGATCATGCTAGATATTAGAAAGAAAATAGGTCATGTTCCATTCATTCCATTAGAACCTCCTCAAAAGTACAGAAGTGCAATGTTTCAAAGAACGTTTCTAATAAAAAATTTCGACCCCTCTCTAAATGCATGAGTGGGGTTTAAATACTAAACTATAGGTCCTAGAATATATTATTACAAAAAATAACTGAGGAGGTTTAAATGACCTTCCTCAGAATACCCAAAAGAAAATAAAAGAAAAATAAATTAAATGGCTAAGTCCTTTCGACTTGGTCTCTAAGATCGCAAATATTAGTCATTGGCTTGAGCTAGGTCAGTTGGCCAATCGCAGATTTTAACTATCCCAAAAATATAGCATTTGTTAGTGCTGGCACCATCTCTTGTGTTGGTTTAGATGACCTTCCTCAGAATACACAAAAGAAGATAAAAGAAAAATAAAATAAATGACTAACTCCTTTCGACTTGATCTCTAAGATCACAAATGTCAGTCATTGGCTTGAGCTCGGTCGGTTGGCCGATTGAAGATTTTAACTATCCCACAAATATAGCATTTGTTAGCGCTGGCACCATCTCTTGTGTTGAGCTTGTTAAGCACCTCAAATTCATCCACTGACTGTATTGTTTCACTAGAAATTGTCACTATGCTTCCCAATTTAGCCTGCTTAGCTATCTGATTGCTTCCTCCTTTTCTTGCATTTCTTGTCTCCATTGCTACTCTAACTGTTTGACATTTGGAATAAATCCCGGTATACATTCCTTAACCAAATTGGTGCCATGAATATTTTCATTGATGGCTTCTATTATGTTTTTTGTTATTGTCATTACTATCGTCATTTCCATTTCTGCTTGTTTCAATCGAGAATCCCAATCTGTGAACAAGATGTCTTTATGAGATTCTTCCATCTTCGGTAGGTCAGCGTTCCTCCCATGCTCTGATTCTTGCCATGTGATAAAGTTGGAAATCCTTTTATGGATTTCATCATACTCAAGTCTCATGTCAATGACTTGGTTTGTTATCTTATCACTGGTTTTTCAATAAGGAGTTATCTACGAGTTCTTCTAGCAAAGTACTTCCTTCTATTGCATTAGTTGGGAATTAAGACTGAGTGCTTCCTTTATGAACTCATCAATTTTCAGATTATCCTTAAACTTATCGGCCATGGCTTGTATCCGTGCATCTCTTTCTTCCAAACTGGCCTGATGTTGTATTCTTATATGTTCAAATTCTAATTGGAGTTGGGCTACCTGTAATTCTTCTTGTTGATTGGATTTTTACTGAGCTAATTTATGTTCTAACAACAAAATTCTTTGTTGTTTTTCATTAAGAAACATTTGGACGTCTATCACTTTCTCAATAGTTGTTGTGCCATAGGCTCCTATGTATTGCGACAATTTTGTGATATTTTCAGATGGATCCATGGGTGAGTCCTTCCAAACGATGTCCATTGGTTCATTTTCAGAAGTTGTAATAGTTACAACGTCCAACTTTATTTTCTTCCTCTATCTCTTGACTACAACTTTGTGGGTAGGAATATAAAATACATCTAGTGGAGGTAATACTTCAACTCTCAAAAGAATTTATTAAGTAGGAGTAATAGGAATGATTTCAATGCCCTGAGTGCCCTTAACTCCTTCCTCTGTCGTTTCCAGATTTGAATTGTGCTAGGTTTGCTTAGGAGTTTGTACCTCATATGTTTTCTTAGGGTTTGAATCTATGTGAATATTTTTGTTGAACTATTCCCATTCCTGTTCCAAGTAAATAATTGGGATTTTACCTGATTGAGTTGATGTAGAGACAATTTTTTCTTATTTCTTTGCCAAGTTTTGCTCGACTATCTCTTATGTAGTTCCAGCTATGTCCTTCTCGGACTCTTTATTTCTATTTCATCCTCCATTTTGAGACTGCTACTCTGAGTTCTCTGACTCATACGTAGATCTCTCTTGGGTATCTTCTTTAGAGTTTTCTTTGGAGTTGTCCTCCAACATTACATTGGGAGTTAATATCATCTGGGGTTAAATGTTCTGATGCCAAATGTAACACTTTTGAATACGTTTCTACCTATAAGAAGAGGTCATCAAAGGCATCCCCTTCGTGGGTGAACGACTTTACTTTTGCAATAGTAGTAAACTTCTTAACGGATTAATTTGGGTCATACTGCCTTCTCGGAAGTGTAGCTAATTTCAAAGATTTAATAATCTCTTCTTCTTTCCATGCATGTCCAAAATCATGTAGCGCAAATGCACCACATTGTAATGGGAATGCAGGCCAAATGGCTTTCTTCTACTCTTTCAGTCATCTTCTTAATCCACCTTGCCTTGTTGTTTGGTAGGCTATTTCTCTAGTCATTAATTTGTCAGGGACGTAATATGGGAGAACATGCAGTGAAGCAATGCTCCTAAATACTCTGATGTAGGAAAAGGTTTCTTACCCAAACCATCTAGCTACTAGAAAAATATCTATCTCAACCTCTTTAGAAAACATAGGGGCCGTTCTATTGTACAATTCTTTATGGATGGGTAGCATAAATGCTTGACCGATTTTATAAAAATGGGGGTGAAATTGAGATTACCACAAAATATTATGGTACATATGGATGGGAAGTGGGTCTTGCACATTCCACTTCCATCCCATATTGGGAAATTTAGAAGTAAAACAAATTGCATCCATTACAAAAACACTCATGAAAAAGGGGGGAAACACTCTTAGAGAAGAATTTCTCTTCCTTCTATATTCTATAATAGCCTTAACCAAATTGTCTAATATAATTTGAGGCCAGTTCATTATTGTTGCATTTACTACTGCATCTACCAATGGGAGCCATTCTAGGGAAAACTTGGTGCTATCGGGTTTACCAAAAAATCTACATAGCATTATTGCTACGAAACTAGGAGGGGGAGAAATGGATGCCGTAGAGTACATAACCATTTTATCCCATTTGAGCTTGCCTTCATTTGTTGTCCATGTTTGCATGACGTATGTTGGGTCTTCATTTTCCTTGGCAAATTGCTCAAGGAGAAGTTTATTGTGTAGCTTCTATGGCTATGGTAACTAGCACATGAGTCGTAGGTTGTCTGCTGAAAAAAAGACCCCATGACCTCTTGCCTGTGATTCATGAATGTTGCAATGTCTGCCCCGTCAATTACCCATTTGACCATGTTTGTATATGGGATTATCTTCGGTCGTGCAGCTATGGAGTGTAGGAAAAAGCATGATGTCTTGAAATAGGAGGCATCAGATAGCTCTTGGGAATCTTTCATGGCCTTTGTCTCTAGTGGCCTGGGGTGCTCCTCTTCTAACAAGTTGTACATGGCCTCCCAGGTCATATTTCCTCCATCTCTACTACACGTAGTATTGGAGAAAAGAGGAATCATTTATTATTTCTCGAATGCGACTACCTCTCCCTTATTTTCCATTATTTCTAACAATGCTCCCTGCAGATTTTTCCTGAAATGGAGCAAAGCAGAAGTTATTGGATAAACACAAGTAAGAATGAAAATGAGAATGAATGATACATATAACTTGAAAAGGTGACAAAAAAGGAGTTTTAATCAAACATAGATGAAAAGATATCGTATCACATCAAGCTGCTTTTGAACATAAATGACATTAACTTATATTAAATAGCCATTAATGGTCCCTTATCACTTCCTTTATTGCTCATTAATGTACCACATAGCAAAATGGGAAGGAAATCTTTTAAGGTGACGGCCTTAAGTTGTGAGAACACTGATTTTGTGATTGCGATGCAATATTGCATATCGCATTATCGCATATTTGTGTGTGCACTTTCTCAAATTTCTTTAGCATTCAACGAGATGTGAGGTGCAAGATAAGCAATATATTCATTTTACTTAGAGCATAGTTTGTTTGAAAGAGTAATTACCTTATAAAGCGCTTCTCACTAGGTGGCAGATTTAAGTACCATTTATGACATTGGCTTCTATTGGGTCTTGACTTCTATTGCATTTCACAAGATAGTGTGGTTCATAATATTTAGTCCTTTTTAAGTACCTTGATGTGGTGTTTTAAGGGTTACTTGTCTTATTACGATATTGCATTTCGCACATTTCAACATGCTTTGTGGGTTTGTTTCCTTTATGAGCATCGATGTGCGATTACGATATGGCCTCCATTAAATAGGAAACTTCATGTGTATTAGCTTTAAATGAAAAGCCCAATGATGTTTAAGTTAGGCACATTGATCCTTTTGATTGCAATTTGTGGGTTTTGCTTGTTATCACGGCTTTTGACACACTTGGTCTAGCGGTATGCGAAAAGGCGAGAATTGCTAGTTTTTCAAAGGGTTTTGACTTGATATCTTGCTTTATTCTTAAAATGGCTTAAAATAAAGTGCTAAATTTCTTTTTGAGGGATTTTATCAAGGGCCCCCTTTTGTTAATAGAATATTAGCTATTATATCAATAAATGGGGGGTTGTTGAATAGCACAATAGGACTATAGCCAATTGTTTGAACAAACAATGGAGATGTGGACCTTGTTGGAGGAGGGTCCACACTTGTAGATGATTGAGGAAGACATCCATGAAAATCAACTTCAGTTTGATGAAATCAGGGCAACAGTGCGGACCTTAGCACATGTGAAAAGGTTCACTAGACATGAGGAAGGAAAGTTCATCAAGACCGAGATTGATGAGCTGTGTAGCAAGGCCTTCATGATCTCCTCAAGGAATCAACCATGGGTAGATGAGGCAAGGCAACTATCGCATACTAGGGGTGATTTTAGGGGCGAATGTTTGCCCTTTGCTGAAATTAAGGGGTTTTAAATTTTTAGTGGGCCAATATTTTGTATCATAGTACATTTTTACAAATCACCTCAAATAACCCACCTTATTTTAAGGGAGAGGGTAAAAAAGGTAAATTTAGCCCTTGAAATTAGGAGTTACAACCTTCCATTTGCCCATTTTCAACAATAGGTTTTATTTAAGTGAATCCTATGGGCTAAAGGCCCAAATACCATATTTATAAAAGAGGTATGGTAAATTAATAAAAATATAAATAAATGAGAGGTATGGTAAATAAATAAAGCATTTTTATATTTACTCCATAAGTCACCTTATATACATGCAAGGGTGTAAACAAATAAAAATATAAGTAAAGTGGAGGTATGGTAAATAAATAAAACGTCTTTTATACTTACTCAAAAGGTATGGTAAATAAATAAAAATATAAATAAACTAGGCGCATGGTAAATAAATAAAAC
>APFE030162715.1:0-10413 GCA_000404065.3 Pinus taeda | reverse complement strand
TTTACTTAAGAAAAAATATTGCATTAGTAGCATCATTGAGAAGCTATAATTGCATCATCACAAGCACTGGAAATGAAATGAAACTTCTTTTGTTGTTAGGGGAGGATTAAGTGCATTTAGGACTTGTATTACTGAAAGTTTTCATTCTTTGATTGTTTCCATGTCTGTGTGCACTCTATCCCTCAATTAGTGTTAAATTTCATCAAAGAAAGATCTATTTTCTCATATAATTGCATGTAAGAGTTTTGTTAGATGACAGTTGTAGGGCCTTGTAATTGCTAATTCAAGATGAACCATTAAAATCTATTGAATTAACCTAAGGAATCATTGAAACTTGATGATCACATTTAGTGGTCTAGGCTAGAGATGTGTTCCGACATCTTTAAACCTAGTAGTTGTTGTTCGCTTCGGCATTAGACAGTGAAAGTACACACTTGTGCTCCCCATACTATTGTGTATATAAAGAGAGAGCCAACATGTTTTCAATCCTTTATCCATAGGAAGCTCGGTCTTCAACCTTGTAAATGTGATACATCAAACACAACATTAAGTGAGATAAACTACTCATACTTCTCGGTTCGCTGGGAGGTATTTTGTAGTTCACGATCACCTAGTAATCCATTATGCCTAGAGTACCCTAAGTAGTCCTTTTTTATCTTTACTGACTCTTTAAGTTTGAAAACATAATCAAGCACTTGTCCTTTCAACCTTGTTAATTCTGAAAGCGACTACAGTCACCTTTCATCCTTTTCTCGACTCTTAAAATATAAGAAGGAAAGTATTTTTTCAGTGTCTTAAAATCAACTACCCACAAAATATTCTTGGTTAAAGTTATATTCTTTAGTGATTCTTTAGGGTCAATTCCAATGGCAATATTTCTAGATTCTACCAGTCAAGGATTCCCCTTGGATGGGAATCCTAGTCATTTTCCTTCTTTTGGAAACGTTGGTGCTCCTTATATGGCAACATTGTCCCTCCATGGGTTAACCATTAGTTTACCTGTCTCGTTATTTTCGACCTCGGTGATCCTAAGTGTCCCAACTCCTATCTCATCATCTCCTTGATTTGAATCACATCACATTGATTATGAAGTTGACCTCTCCCTTTCTTCCCCTATTTCTTTCTCTTCCTCTTCTACTTCGCTTGGGGAAAGTTTTAAATCCAGTAACCAGGAGGCTAAGAAGAAGAACAAGATGATGAAGAAGAAGAAGTTAGATAATTGAGAGGCCAACGATGTGGATATTACTCCAAATGCACCTCTCGTAGACAAACCATTTGATCCTCCATAGAAGGTAAAATTCCCTTGCAGGTTGTGTAAGGGTGACCATCTCCTTTAAGACTGTTCTAGCATTCCCAGAGTCTTAGAGGTATGGTCTCAAAATCTAGATCGACCATCCCCATCGACCTCTGGAGATCATATCGATGCTACACCTTTAGCTAACGTTGGTAAGAAGAAAGGGAATATTAGATTCCCTTGTAGTTTATGTGAAGGAGAGCATATTCTTCACCTTTGTCCTCTTATTGATAAAGCTTCCAATGTTTTGGAAAACCTTGCAGCTCCTCAACCCCAACTTCTTGTTGGTTATCAAAGGCTTTCTTCTAACCCTCTCCTAGTTGGTAAAGAGATTGACTTGGATTCATCTCTTTTCCATCCTACTCTTCCTGAGAATGACTCTCTTGTGTCTGTTCTTGATCGACCATTGATCGAAAAAGGTGGTGATTTGGCTCCGCCTTCAGTTGTTCACTATGTTCCCGACGAGAGTAGTGATCATACTACTCATGTTCTTCTACTCTCCTCAGGTTCTCATGAATCGAAGAGTGACCCTCCCATCCCAGTTGTTTAGGAGAGTCCTTCTCCTTATCCTACACGGCATGGGGACAATCATATGAGACCCCCACCAAGTAGGTCTGCCTTTTCTTTTTATTGGAGTCAATGGACTGCTTTCCACCTCCCATCTTATGTGCCTTTCTAGATTATAGTACAAGCCTATAATATGGTAGTACATGGCACTATATTAGATGAATGTATGTCTATTAGTATCATGTCTTCTAATACTGAGCAAGTGTTGGGTTCCCCAGAGCTGGTGCCTGTCATCCAGAATCTATTTCTTTCAAGAGAGGAACCAGTCAGGCCTTGGGGATCCTTCTGAAGTTCCCTATTACATTGGGAGGAAATATTGTCTTTGTAGACATGATGGTAGTCCAAGGTCCATTAGATTTCAATCTTCTCCTTGGACATGCCTATCTTTATCTCATGGGATCTCTTGTTTGTTCACTTTTCTGTGTGGTTTTCTTTCCGAATGAATGGAGAACTATGAATATTGATCGATTTTCGTTCATTGGTCACTAAGAGCCTCCTTTGCAACCATCATCCCCTATCGGCTCTTGTTTGGAAGTAGTATCTTCCCCGCCACAGGTCAATTATGTGGCTACCTATTCCGTCTCCACATATGTTGATGATCACTTAGATGGTATAGTACATTATGTACTAGGGGCATTAGGAATCGATCTATCTTTGGTACCAAATGACATGTATTCCTCCCAGTGCGTGGTTCTTTCTTCTAGTGAAGACCTCTTGGGAGCCATGTTATCTTATGGTTCATGAAAATATGGAAGGAGGATAGTTATTTTTTGTGTCAACCTCGTTAACAAATGAAATAGCGAATGAGGATAGTTCTTGCTCTTGTGCTAACCTCATTAAAAATTGAAGCAAGGGGTGAGAATAGTTCCTAGTCTTGCGTCAACCTTGTTAAAAGATGAAACAAGGGTCCGATGATAGTTCTTTTATTGTGTCAACCTCGTTAAAAAATGAAGCAACTCCCTTTTCCAAATCGAGTCTTTCATTAAGATCTCGTAAAATCTCAGTCGAGTCTTTCCAAGTTCTTGAAAGTGAAGGTTCATTTCATCCACCTAGTTGACTAAAATGAAGCTTGGGGGGCATGTACCTCAATTGATTCATTATGTCGGGGGCATGCAAACTTATAGCAAGCATAGTTTTTCATTTCAAGCTTATGTAAACATGAAACTGAATCCAAGCAGAGTTCTCCATGGTTCAATATTGTGTAAAAATGAACCCATGCCCAATTTACATCTCGTGATTGCCATTTTTATCAGCTAAGTCCTGCTAGATGAGCCTTGGTTGTTTCATTCCATTGCCACCATCTCTTTGGCCGATCATATGCTTTCACTTGGTTGTTTTTCCTTTCATGAGGAACTGCAATGATGATTGGTTTTATTAGCTAGCCTCTTGACCATTACATGTTTTGAGTAGACCCACCATTGCTGTAACTAGTTGCTTCCCTTTATACCACTCCTTCCTCTTGGAAAAATCACCTTTAAGCTCTTATCTGACTCATAAAAAATGAAACGTTTGTTGAGTATTTTTCCCTTTTAAAAGAGAATAAAATGGGGGGTCCTCTTTCAAGATATTTTCCGACCCTTTAAACATGAAAATATTGTCGAGATCTTGTTGTTTCGAACTCGTTAAAGGCTGTGAAAGATTCTTTACCCAGTGTACGTTTACCCCTTTTTCAGGTTGGGATAAACTACTGATGAAAAAGGTACTCATTGACTGAAATGGTCAAGCAGTTCTCTCAGGTATCATTTTCTACCTTTTCGGGCTCAAGAGACACAAATGTATGAAAAGGGACTGTGTGGAGTTTTCTTTTCCGTGTCTTTTTCAAACTCTCTAAACATGAAAAAGATACCGAGTTACACCTTTTCTAGACTCATTAAAACATACAATGACACCATATTCATCACCATGACGAACATGAGTGTTGAGCTAATTTATGTGACTAAATTAACACAAGTATTTATTATCAATCCGGGTTTGTGAAACTTGGAGGCAAATCCACTATTTGTGATGATCAAGTATAACCAAACTTTGAAAGATAAATGATTAAAGACTAAGGGAAAATATATCTAAAACTCTTGATTCAATCAGCTTAAAAGAGGAAACATTGAAAGAGTTCTTGACTCAAGAAATCTGCTCTCACCTCAGTTATGACTTTAATGAATTAGAGATTATAACCAAAGACTAAGGATGCATAAATCATACATGAAAAAGGCTCTTAACTTAAGAGACATTCAAAGTTTTCCATAATAACTCATTCATCTCAAGATATAAATCTAAGTGGAAACAAACTGTTTGCATGTAAATAAAAGAGACTAAATCTAATTCACCATATCATAGAGAGAATGCCCAACTTGAGCACTTGCTTGCCAACTCAATTAGATGATGAATAAACCATAAATGAAATCAATCACTATTCATAACCATGATGCAATCTGAAATAAGACTTTGAAAAACTAAAGCTATCATCAACCAGATTTGCAATGAAATAAAACTAGTCTAATTTGGAAGTGTACTTAGCTTGGTGTGGGGGCCCTCCACCCTTGCCTTGCACACTTATGAAGATGATATCAGAAGCTTTATATCAGTCAAGCATCCATGTATTGATCAGAAAAATGAAAGTAACACAAGTCTCCAACTTAAGTCTTCACACCAAAAATATTACAGCATAAAAGTATCAAATGTCAAGTGTGTTGAGCCATCAAAATGTGGCTCTTAAATAATGAGTTCATGAAACCAACTGATCTGAAATCACTCTAACAAACATATTTATCCCAATCCACCTATCCAATTCGAATCAAACTCCCTCATCCCAAGAAATATGACTAATATCAGGGGATCCTAAAATAGCCCTATTTAAATGGGATTTCTGGATGACTAGTCATGATTGACTAGCTCCAAAAAGGCATAATAAAACTCGTTCTGCTGAAACCAAGCATAGGTGGCTTGGTCCTAGTTCCCAAGCCTCCTATTCATGCATCCCATTCGTGCTGAAGTGGCCTGCATCCATGTCAACCATGAAGTGATTACGGGAATTTCTTAAAACTGCCAAAATTGCACTTAAACTCAAACTTTAATAAAAACTTTAGAAATTGATTAATTAAAGTTAAATACCTGTTTAGACACCAAATATTCATTAAAATGAAATGGATGAAGTTAAAATGAAGGCTAAATGGATAGCTAGGTAAGTTTCTCAAAGCAAAATAAGATCAAAACTGAGGCCCAACATCTCTCCCATGCTTATGATCAAGCATGTCCCCATGCTTGCTTGTTTCTCTTGGACCTTCTGCCCTCTAAAGTAGATGTTGTGCCTGCTGCTGGTTCCCTGTTCAAACAATCAAAATCTGATTCCTGCCTTGCCTTTAACATTGCTTCCTTAAACTTTTGTTTTTTATACTTAGCTTGCCACATGTTTTTGTCTTTCAGCCACTTGAATGCCTGTTTGGAAAGCAATTCATTTCTCCTTTTCAACCTGCGTATTTCTTCCTGTAATTTGTCATTTGTTTTCATTAACTTTGCATTGTCTTTTTTCTATGCCTTATTCTTTGATTTTAATTGCTTCTCAACAATTTTACTTATTTCAAGCTGATCTGTTAAGTCTTGGATCTTGGCCAAATTCAGTTCTTTTTCAAAATCTTGGGTAGTTTTCATCAATGATTCTCCTGCATCATTATCAAATATGGAATCTCTCTCAAGGGGTTCTTGTGCTATATCCTGTTCTTCTGGTTTCCTAGGAGAATATGCTTCTACCTCCTTTTCAAAATCAACAGAATTCCTAGTTCTAGGAACAGACATAATAGATGTATCAATCTCATGCATGGCTAAATTTCTTGCTCTGGTTCTAGGATAGAGGGGAGAGTTCATCATGCTTCTATCTTCTTGCGCTACTTTGTCTTGTATATCAACAAAATGTTCAGTAAAATGATTTTTATGCATAAATTCCTTCCAGTCTAACCCCTTTGCTTTCACCTGATATTCTACCAAGATTTTAATTAACCCCTGATGATATACCTGTGTTGCCTTTGGCTTATGCTCCTGTTTCACTGTTTCAACCATTTTGACAAGACTTTTATATAGAAAATATGGCAAGTTTATTCTACCATCTCCCTTTATGTGCTGCAGCAATCTAACATGGTATAGATGAGCAATGCTATACTGTCGGTCACAAGTCAAAAATTTCTGAATAATCATAACTAGTTCTCCCCATGGTTCATTGAATCATTCCCGGGGTATCCCCTTAGCTCTATCAAAGGTGCCTTTCCTGTTCTTTTCAAGGAAGAAATTCCATGCTTTCTCCTTGAAATGTAAACCCTTATGATATTTTTCTCCTATCATAGGCAACTCTAAGGCTTGGGCTAAGAACTCTTGAGTTACAGGGATACTGACTTCTCCTACTTGAGTTCGATCTTGGCTGAAGTTATTGATGAAATCTTTTGTTATTTGCTCAGAATGTCCATTGAACTTCTGGAGAAATCCTATCATGCCTGACTGATATAATTTTTCTACTGTTTCCTTTCCCCAATTCTCTATGTGAAATCAGGGTTCTACCCGGTTTGTCATGACTTCTGTGAACCAATAAATGTAATCCTCTGCTGTTACTAACTTCATTTTAACAAGGAGAATGATTATTGTTTTTAAATGAAATTGTAGAAGCAACGAGGCTTACCTGCCCTCTCTGATTCAACTTTAAATCTCTGATGTCTTTCCTCTGTATAAACCTGTTTCAAACCCCTGTTTCAAGGCACACCACACCTGAATATCCATTATCAATACACTGTCCTCTGTATGTTGTTTTTAAACAAAAATACACATATAGAATTAACCATGTTTTCCCAATCAAAATAACATGTGTTACTGTGTATTTAAATAAAAACATAAGAAGAATTTTTGCTCTCGGCTTCCTCAAACATTCTCTGTGTATTCATAATGAAACATTTTCTCTCGGCCTCTTAACAGTTCCTCAAAACATTCCTTGTTTATTCACAATGGAAAAACATGACTGTATAATGCAACAATTGCTCTCAGCCTCTCAAAAATTCAACAAATATTGACTGTGTTTAATGCGCAAATTGCACTGGCCTTTCAACAATTTTTTTTTAAAAACATGACTGTGTATACAAGCAACTTGCTTTCGGCCTAAACCCTCTCATCATTTCACAAAAATATCACTGTATATAAAAACTGCAGACAACGTTTTGAGCCTAGAGGGCTATTCACATACGCTCGGCCTCATATTCTTACTGCTCAAAACAAATGGCAAACAATTTTTTTTTAAAGAAACACAATCAATGAAACCCTCGGTCTCCAGGCACAAAATAATGCAAAGTCGATTTCAATTAGGATTAGCAGTCAACGCAACAAATTTGCAGACAATCCTATGCATTTTAATGGCACAAAATATATGAATATATGCGCACAGTGAAACATGAACACGGTTTGAAGGCTCGTTTTGACATGCACCCCTGCAGCGTTCCTCTGTTCTTTTTGACAATTCCCACGGCATGCATCTGTTACAACTCATATATATACACAACAACACTTTTAAAATCTCCGTTTAATGCATATGTCAATATCTTGATCGGTGTAACCACGTATTCACAAACCCTCATAACTTTGTTTGACAGCCGATGACAATGGTGCATATTGAAAACGTATACATATGCATTTGAAGACTTGGCGGCTCTCGGCAAACAAATAGATGCAACTATAGTTCAAACAAACAGTGTTTATACATACAACAACCCTCACGCTCAGTCATTTAAACTATCTCTCCGCGTTGGATGCATTTGATTTCTCATTTTCCTCCATCATGTAATGCATGCAACCAGTGATTTTAAATGCTGGCCGATTATCATTGTTTTCACGCCACAGTTTATGCATTAACATTTAATCAATTCTTCCCTACGTGTTGTATACAGAGAGTTATCCTGGATTTTTAGAGTTACCTGGCTATCACTGGCCGTGTGGGATGCAAACAAACCTTCGAATCCCTTCTTTCTTGGACAGTCGCACTGGTGTCAAACAATGAAACCTTGTGAGTAATGGCGGACTCAATCTTATCTACAGTCGCCAAGCGAAAAGCATTCAAGTTCTCACCTTGTTTATTTGCCAAACTCGGCTTCTTCGCCTCAGAATTTCCCTTTAAAATTCCTCTCAACTCACTCCTTCCACCTTTTGCTTTGTTTTGGTATCAAACCCGACTCTCTGAGCTCTCGGCAATGAATAAATGGTGGTTTGAATCAACGCAGGGATGGTTATTTCATGACCGTTTCTCCGTATACCTTGCAGTTCATTGTTGGTAGACGTTGGTAGTTGGCCGTCCTTATTGACTCAGTCTCCCGACTGAGCAATGAGGATGGCCGTATGGCTGTTTGAATTACTCATTCTCCGTCGTTTCCATCAACCAATACCCTCTGACTGGTATAACACCGTGTCACCTACCGTATGAGCTATTGGGCTGCATGGTGCATATGGTTCTTTATTCCATTCACTGCTGCTGTATTGTTGTATTACGGCCGCTTCCTTATCCTCCACGATAATGATATAACTTGATTATTATCACTCATATTACCTGGCTGTAGCACCACTGTGTGATCATTATCATATGGCGTGTGCAATTATGCTGTAAACTTATTTCCTCCATTCCATACGATGTATTCATAACCTTTGCATGCGCAATGTTATATCATAGTTTTAGTTATATCTTTGTTTATGTCTTATTTCTCCTTTACTATCGTATTGGAATGTGCATTTGATATATGTTGCAATATATATATACGCCATAGTTTCACTTACCATACCGTTGAATGCTTATGGCCTCCCTTATATCACCATTACATTGCGCCCGCGGTCCTTGTATGGATATGCGCCTTAGGGTATATAGATATATGCGCATTTTATATTACCATTGCCATTTGATCTATGCGCATTTCCATTCCCCTTTGTAACATTATTAGGTTATGCTTTTTTTTAAAATAATGTTAGCGCCTTATAACCTATAATGTTCATGTGTCATGCTTTAATCCTTTAGCGCACCCTTTTTATAACATAGCTTTTATAATTTTAAAAATGACCATTGGGGTCATGTTTTAAAATTATAACCATTCTAATGCTCTGAGTTCATGTGTAGGTAAAAGAGTGGTCCCAGTTTGATCTTTTTGCGTTTAAGGACAAATACCTAGGCAAATTTTTATGTGAATGAAATGAAATATGAATTGGGAATGTAGGGTATATTGGGGAATGAATATCAATGAATATTGGCAGATACTAACTTCAATTGAAATCAAAACTAGAATTTTCTAAAAAAAAATTGAAATTCAACCACAAAAATGGTGTATGAATATACTCCCTTGCTGTTGTTTGTACAGGTGGAATGTTGGATGTTGTTTGTACAGGTGGAGTGAAATCCAAAATGTTTTGGATAGATGAAAAGTAGACTTTTTATTACTGCTTCTTGTTCACTATATTCCCTTGCTTGAATTGTTCAGGTCCCTTTGAATAATATCTTGCTTTCAGGTCCCTCTGCAATGATTTGATCTGCTGAAACTAGTTTGCTTCAGGTCCCTCTGCAATATTTTTCTTCTCAAGTCCCTCTGCAATGCTTCTGGTATATTATGTCAGCTCTGATCTGGTTCTGCTGCAACAAGTTTGCTTCAGGTCCCTTCTGTAATGATGTTTCAACTCAGGTCCCTTCTGGTTCTACTGCAACATATTTGCTTCAGGTTCAAAGTGGACAACAAAATCCTTTAGCTGTAACAGCTAAAGGCTTGCTATAAGCCTCTCCCCTATTGAATGTTTGACTTGTCCTCAAGTCAATTGTTGAGAGGTCCTGCATTGAAATTGTGTAAGAGTAGTAAAACAAGAATATAGAATTCATAGAGTCCAGGTTTCCCTGGTTTTCCCCTATGAATTCGTGCTTGCTGAGTGCCAGTTGCCTGGTTTTCACTAGCAAACAATTTATTTTTTATGTTTTGTTTTTTTTTTTTTTTTTTTTTTTTTTTTTTTTTTTTTTTTTTTTTTACTATATTTTTTATGCTTTTTCTAAACTGGAAGATGGCATAGCCATTATTTCCAGTCCGGATTCTTGGATCAGTTTTTTCATAAATGTCTCTTTACTAATAGGCTGATGATAGACTTTCAGCCTATTACCATTGACAACAAATGAGGTGGGATCCTGGTTGATGGTCTTTATCCTCACTGCTCCATTATCAAAGATTTCCTCGATTTCATATGGCCCCAGCCAATGTGTTGTAAATTTCGCTTTGAAATCCCTGAATTTGGAGTCAAATAATAACGCCTAGTCTCCCTTCTAGAATGTTTTGGTTTTGATGTATCGATCATGCCATTTCATTCTCTGTTGCTGTACTAGTGTTGTCTATTCAATTGCTTGTTGACGATGTTCATCCAATTGGTTGAGTTCCATGATTCTTTGTTGTTGTGCCTCTGTCAGGTCCATGCCCAACTGTGCTGCTAGTCTGTAGGTTTGTATCTGAAACTCAATTGGCAGTAGGGCTTCTTTTCCATAGACTAACTGGTATGGACTAAAACCAGTTGTATTC
>APFE030162704.1:0-63021 GCA_000404065.3 Pinus taeda | reverse complement strand
TGCTCAGAGAGAAAGTTATGACAATTTTCCCCAGGTCACCTGTTTGGAATGTAATTCAGGAGTCTGCAAAAGGACCAACTTCCTCAGATCATATCTCTGCAAATATAGTGCGAAAAGCTCAGAAATTTGTATCCGAGGTTCAGTGCGATTTTGTCTCAAATGGGTGTCTTTTTTAGCTTCTGAAACGTAGAAAAAACAAAGTTATAGCAAAAATGACACGATGACCTATTTGGAGTAGCAAAACCCTAGAATCCAAAGCTCTGATACCAAATGTTATGAAACCAACTCATAAGAAGATAGAAAAGATAGATGAACGCCTTAGAAATAAGCCTCTTCGAGGGGGCAACCTCCTTTACATTACATAAATGAACAATTCTTTGATGATACAAATGACAAGACCTCCTTTATATATATAGGAGTCTAAGGAGTCATAATATAATCAGAGCCAACATAACAATAATAATGTAAGGGCGCAATAATAATAATAGTGAGCTTCTATGGGGCACAATAGTAACAATATGGGGACTACATGGGTACAAAAATATAATAAAGGGGTTGTACTAATAACAATAAGGGGTTACACTACTAGTATAGGGGCCTAACAAATGCTACCAAGACATCACTGGACACAATCACGCTAACAGAGGGTGATCTGCACGACATTGTTGATACAGTGCGGGATGTCATTGCGGAGGCCCTACAACAGTTTGAGAAACAACAACAAATAATCTTGGAGGCTATCCAGACAGGTTTGCAGGAGCTCCAGACCCACACATCACATGCTGCCACAGTGTCTACTAGCCTTTCTTTCAGCACTTTAGCAGCTGCTAAGATGTTGCACACAAAGGCCTCTAGTGCGATAGTGCTGCCTGATGGAGCATTGACCACGGAGAATGAACTTGACAGGCCCAATGTTGGCATCCTAAAGGGAGTAGGGTTTAATTTGATAGCGCTCCCTAGTGAAGCGCTCCATCTTTTGCAGGATGGAGTGATTGCAGAGCTGAGGGCCCGTGAGCACCGTGCCCTCCAAGTGATTAGTGAGCAGCGGATTAACAATGAGCAGATGACACTACAACGAGACTCTACCATTGCTGCTATGATCGGGGTGACCAATTAGAACAAGTGTATTATGTAGGTCGTCAAGGAGGCTTGCTTAATGGTGCTAGAGTTGGCCATTCCTGAGGAAGAACTAGTTGAGGTGCATGTCCGCAAGTTGTCCACGGGTGTGCATGATGCTCTTATAGGAATGGAGAGGGTACAGTTGGAGTTGAACCTACAAATGACTGAGTTATAGTGGAAGGCCTAGCCTTCAACTCCACCAAAAGTGAAAGAGCAACGGGTGACCACTATCATAGAAGTAATAACAGTGGTTGACAGTGCAATAGCAGATTACACACAACTTTTAGAGCATTCGTTCGAGGTCCTGACAAGATGGAAGGAGGACCTTAATGTACAGTGACTAGAGACAGAAGTGTGCGAGCTACAACAGTGCTATCATGATGTCAAGGGCACAACACAAACCTTCATGTTGACACAAATACTAGGAAAGCTACAAGAGGCCAAACAACTGAAAGAATAGGTGGATGTAGCGCTACACAAGGAAGTAGTACTGAAGGCACGACTGAAGCCCTGGCTGGATGAGGCTTACACAGTGATAGGCCTATTGAGGGAAAGCTTGCGACTCTACAAGAAACTCAACAAAAGCTTTAGGCCAATAGTTCAGGAGTAGTGACCATGTAGATTGTTGAAGACACGAAGCAGACGACCACACAGTACACTGTTGAGGTTGCGGTCATACAAGTCGAATTGGAAGTCTTCGCACTAAGATCTTTATGCCTACTGAGTGACTCGAGGGTGATCAAGAGCTCAAGACCAAGTGTCGAAAAATGCTCAAAAGTGAAAGTGCTCAGATTGGGTTGGACCCTGAACGACTGGATAGGTCTCGTCTTCCTGATTCCGGTGCCACGAATGGTTCGAAAAATGGACTCTGTATGGGGAAGTTATTTTGATTTAAAAATCATCCAATGACCTTCATTTTTGAATTTTGAAAAAAATTAAAAAAAGAATATTTTGAGGAATATTCCCTAGAATATTCTCCAAAATATTCTCTGGAATATTCCATTTGGTTGGTTTGACAAAACTTTTACAACTCTGCGGATTTGAACGCTGGTCTCTCCGCTGCAAGCACATAGGCCTGACTGCCTGGGCTATGCGTTGGTTCTTAACCAAAATGGGGCATGACACATACTTAAGGCTTATTGAAGTTTGCATTGGGCGGAAAAGGGGCCAGCCCCTACCCATACGACCACAACCTTGGAACCAAAGGCTAAACCTGGTGGTCACTTGGTAACTAATTGCCAATCTCGGTCACATGCGTGGTTTAGGTGCCAAAGGTTAAGGTCTATTTGGTGGGAAGTTTGGCGGAATCCACCATTTTCGGCAGTGAGGTCAGTTTTAGTCAGGTTAACTGGCAGTTAGCCCAGTTTTGGTGGAGTTTTTAAGGGGCAAACTGGAGAAAAATTGAATGAGCCATAACTTTGGCTAGGAGAGGCCTTTTGATGCGAATTGTTTTTTGATTTTAGGTCTCTTTGACATTCTGAATCCATTGGCATAGGTTTCACATCCAATAGAGATTGTTTGCAGGTGATTTTTCTTCGGGGATGTTCCAAGAGCCACTAGGGCGATATCAGTTTGGGAGCTGCAATGGGATGTGTGCAGCCATTGAATGTGAAATGAAGGTCATTTTTGATTGTATTCTATGCTTTGAGTCCATTTCTATAGCTCATTTCACCTGTTTAGGCTTTTCTCTCACTATTTATCTTCAGGGAAGCTTTCACGGCCACTAGGGCCATTCCAGTGCTTGTGCTGTTTGGGGGCTGTATTCATCTTTTTTTGGTGATTCAAAAGCCAAATTTTGCTGTCTTCAACCTTCTGAGTCCATTGGTAGAGGTTTCAGAACCATTGGAGGTCATCTTCATCTTGAGTTTCTTCATAGAAGTTTAAAGGGCCACTAGGGCCATTTGGAGAAAGTACATTTGGAGAAAGTACTATTTAAGGTACAATTTCACTATTTAGTGCTTGGGGAAGAGCATTCTTAGCTATTTCCTATCTTCTGATTTTGTTTTTACAGTCATATTTGCCTTTATAGGCACTTATTTACTTGTATTAGCCTTTGCAACTTTCTTAATACAAGAGGACAAGCCCATTTTGGGAGGCTTAGTCCAGCAGATGTAGCCCAGGAGGGGTGAACTACTTGATCATCTTTGTGTCATTATTTGCTGAAGATATCATGCTAAAAAAATATGATATAATGTGTTAAACAACAAATTCAAATAACTTGCCTTCACACATAAACACCTAAACAACTGCTCAAACTTATTTGTTTTATTCCGCAAGACAACAAGCTTCATTCATGAGTATTTTAATGACATCTGATTTTTTACTTCTATTATTTCTTTAGGCAGAGCCTGTAGAGGGCTAGGTAGCCTCTTGAACTCATCCTCTCTTTAAAGGTGACATATCTGGTAAATGCCCCTACAGTCTATCTTTGTATTAGAAATAAGAAGTTCTCACATTTTCAAAGTTAACCTTGGAGTTGTTTGCACATTTAAAATTATTGGAAATGGATACCTTGCACCCTTTATTCAAGTAAATTCCAGTTTCAGATAAGATGGTATTTGAGCAGGTTTTTGCTGTTGGGAAGTTTGGCGGAATCCACCATTTTCGGCAGTGAGGTCAGTTTTAGTCAGGTTAACTGGCAGTTAGCCCAGTTTTGGTGGAGTTTTTAAGGGGCAAACTGGAGAAAAATTGAATGAGCCATAACTTTGGCTAGGAGAGGTCTTTTGATGCGAATTGTTTTTTGATTTTAGGTCTCTTTGACATTCTGAATCCATTGGCATAGGTTTCACATCCAATAGAGATTGTTTGCAGGTGATTTTGCTTCGGGGATGTTCCAGGAGCCACTAGGGCGATATCAGTTTGGGAGCTGCAATGGGATGTGTGCAGCCATTGAATGTGAAATGAAGGTCATTTTTGATTGTATTCTATGCTTTGAGTCCATTTCTATAGCTCATTTCACCTGTTTAGGCTTTTCTCTCACTATTTATCTTCAGGGAAGCTTTCACGGCCACTAGGGCCATTCCAGTGCTTGAGCTGTTTGGGGGCTGTATTCATCTTTTTTTGGTGATTCAAAAGCCAAATTTTGCTATCTTCAACCTTCTGAGTCCATTGGTAGAGGTTTCAGAACCATTGGAGGTCATCTTCATCTTGAGTTTCTTCATAGAAGTTTAAAGGGCCATTAGGGCCATTTGGAGAAAGTACATTTGGAGAAAGTACTATTTAAGGTACAATTTCACTATTTAGTGCTTGGGGAAGAGCATTCTTAGCTATTTCCTATCTTCTGATTTTGTTTTTACGGTCATATTTGCCTTTATAGGCACTTATTTACTTGTATTAGCTTTTGCAACTTTCTTAATACAAGAGGACAAGCCCATTTTGGGAGGCTTAGTCCAGCAGATGTAGCCCAGGAGGGGTGAACTACTTGATCGTCTTTGTGTCATTATTTGCTGAAGATATCATGCTAAAAAAATATGATATAATGTGTTAAACAACAAATTCAAATAACTTGCCTTCGCACATAAACACCTAAACAACTGCTCAAACTTATTTGTTTTATTCCGCAAGACAACAAGCTTCATTCATGAGTATTTTAATGACATCTGATTTTTTACTTCTATTATTTCTTTAGGCAGAGCCTGTAGAGGGCCAGGTAGCCTCTTGAACTCATCCTCTCTTTAAAGGTGACATATCTGGTAAATGCCCCTACAGTCTATCTTTGTATTAGAAATAAGAAGTTCTCACATTTTCAAAGTTAACCTTGGAGTTGTTTGCACATTTAAAATTATTGGAAATGGATACCTTGCACCCTTTATTCAAGTAAATTCCAGTTTCAGATAAGATGGTATTTGAGCAGGTTTTTGCTGTTTATATTCTCTAGGAAAAGTTATATAAACTATAGACAGAGTCTGAAGCAAGCTAGGAAGCCTTCGAATCGCTTTTGTTATACAATTGCGTAGTAGATAAATGCTACTACAGTCAATCTCTGGTTTAGTTTATGCTTTGAGAATTTTTGCAATCAACCTTGACTTTTTTATTGTGTGCATGAGTTTGCTTGAGCTCATTTTGGAATGTTAACCCTCTCCAAGAGTTGAAGGCATTTGGTACACAACTTGTCATTGTTGAAAGCTTTGAGAACTCAGTTTGAAGTTCCTTTTGTTATTTGACCATTTACATGATGTCAATTTCTTCTGCAAGTGAAGTTTCTTCCTTCACAAAACTCCTGACGTGAAAGAAGAGTTCATTAAGGTGAAGGACATGGTGTAGATTCTCCTTGAGGATCAAAGGGAAAGCGTTCAGCTTCATGCACAATTGTTGACTATGCAGGAAGAGAAGGAAATAATTCTCCAAAGACTGCATGAGATGGAGAAACAACTCCTGCAAGCTCAAGAAGATTTGTCCAAGAAAATACCTCTTATTCAGGACGTAAATCATGAGGTAAATCATTTAGATTTGTCTTCAGTTTCATTTATTGAAAAGTGTGTTGGTTCTTTTGAAAGGCACACAAGAGGTATATGGTCCAAATTGATGTTGAAAATGGGCTATCAAGAAGGAAAAGGTTTGGGCAAGCATGCACAAGGCATTGTTCAGCCTATTTGTGTTGTGGAGTGACCCAAGAATGTTGGTCTTGGATATGAGCAGTCTAATGGCGAAGCATTGATCACATGCATTCAAGAATGTGATGCAAATTTGAAGAGAACATTTCTCCCAGGATCTCAATTGTATCAATGTCATGATGGCAATCTTCCTTACCATTGTTTGAAGCCTTTGTTGTAGCAAGAAGATGGTAGACATGCAACTTATGACAAGCATGCAATTTTAGGCAGTTTTCAAGACAAGAATGATGATGTTAGTCTACAATTGAAAATTGGAGCCTCTTCTAGTTCATCTACTCATGGAGGCAAAAAGGATGAACATGCAAAGCAACACAAGAGTAATAAATCTTCTCATGATCAATTCGATTGTGTTTCTGCAAGGCATGATAATTTTACATGCTTTAATAGAAGAAAGATTTTTTGTATATATTGTGATTGATTTAACCATCATGTTTCAAGATGCTGGATGAGAAAGAAAACACACAGGAAACAGATGAAGCAAAGACTACCCTCAAAAAATGTGCATAAGGTTTTCACTTTTTTCCAAAGGAGGGACATGTTGTCTCTCATTGTTGGACTTTGCATCCAACTCGTCGTCCCACACACATGCAAAAAGAGGATGAGAATATTGGCAAAGGTGGAACCATGGATTCCATTATCGATGTGGAAAGGGAAGTTTCACATGAGGAAAAGTTGCAGCAGCAAAAGTCACCATGGAAGTGGCTTGGTGAGAAGTGGATGGACTTCTTGACACAGTAAGACATACTCCTTTTGAACATATACAAACTTTGGATGTATGCATGTTTTTTTTTATGTTGATGCAAAATTTTTCCATGGAGTTAAAAGATGAGTATGGTACTCACTATTATTGCAGCAATGTCTTTCATTTTAGCTCTTTGCCACCCACATGTTGTTTTTTGGGTTGATGCACTTGTTGGTCTTTGAAAAAAAGAGTTGAAGTTGCACCTATACATAGAGGTTGTAAGTGTATTTGTCGAACTATATATAGTTCATTGTACAGGATACATGCATATGTGTTTGTAAATGTATCTTGTTGTTGGTCGACTAGTGTCACTTATGAGCACACTTTTTACATTGTTGATTGTGTCACACAATGCTTATCGACTTGTGTCCATTATGTCACACCTTGATTATCGACTTGTGTCGATTGTGTTGCATATGTTTTGTCGAATTGTGTCGGTTGTGTACACACTTGCTACATTTATGGTTGAGTCCATTGTTCAGCACATCTCAAGTCAACTTGTCATTGATGGTTGTCTTGTTGCACAAGGTACCTTTGGTGTAGGGAAAAAAATTGGTGCAAAGAAGTGCACAATTCCATGAGCTGGAAAAGCACGCAAGCAAAGAGGCCTCAAATTTTAGCATGGGTCTCTACTTGGTTCATTATGGTTTTCTTACTTTTATTGTTCGTGAACAGAACCATTGTACTT
Source organism: Pinus taeda (assembly GCA_000404065.3). Lineage (NCBI taxonomy): Eukaryota > Viridiplantae > Streptophyta > Pinopsida > Pinales > Pinaceae > Pinus > Pinus taeda. Next base: position 55,859 of record APFE030162704.1, on the reverse strand, counting down.
CTTTTTTAAAAGTTTTTGTAGCATGTATCCCAAGATTTTGGGATGAGCATTTGCATTACTTTCAACATGCTACAACTGGTACAAGCATTTTTCTATAGCTACATTTTTGGAAGTTTGTTGTGGGTATTGGCCTAAGTCACCTTCAGTTTTCCTTCTGGAGAAGGAGGTGCCATTGATGGGTATAGTGACAGTTGGAAAGCCCGCATGTTCAATGGAATATTTCAGCCCATACATCAGCAAGTGTCTTTTCTGGTTTCTCCAATTTTCAGATTTTTCTGGGTAGAAAACTTGGTCAGGATTCGACAAGTACTTGGTTTATTCAACAAAAATTCACCATGACGACAGTTGGTAAGGAAAGAGATTTTGGTTATCTTTCTACTCATTTGGCTAAATGGAAGAGGATGCTTTTGTTCTCCCATTTGCTATACAATTCAGTTTAGAGATTTCAGTAAGCTTTTGGGGTCCAAAAGCCTCTCATTTGGGAGGTGTGATCAGGAGCTCAAGACCAAGTGTCGAAAAATGCTCAAAAATGAAAATGATCAAATTGGGTTGGAACTTAAACAACCGGATAGGTCTCGTCTTCTTGATTTCGGCACCGTGAACAATTTGAAAAATGGAATTCGTATGGGGAAGTTATTCCAATTTAAAAATCGCCTAAAGACCTTCATTTTTGAATTTTGAAAAAAATTAAAAAAATAATATTCCTTGGAATATTCTCCAAAATATTATCTAGAATATTCCATTTGGTTGGTTCGACAAAACTTTTACCACTCTGCAAATTTGAACACTAGTCTCTCTGTTGCAAGAGCACAGGCCTATCCGCCCGGGCTACACGTTCGTCCTTAACTACCATGGGGCGCAACACATACTTAAGGCTTATTGAAGTTTGCATTAGGCAGAAAAAGGGCCAGCCCCTACCCATACGACTACAACCTCAGAACCACAGGCTAAACCCAATGGTCACGAGTAACTAACCGCCAATCCCGGTCACATGTGCTGTTTAAGCACCGATTGTTAAGGTCTATTTGTCGGGCAGTTTGGCGGTAAGGCTAGTTTTAGTCGGGTTAACTGGTAGTGAGCCAGTTTTGGTGGAGTTTTTCAAGGGCAAACTAGAAAAAAATTGAATGAGCCATAACTTTGGCTAGGAGAGGCCTTTTGATGTGAATTCTTTATTTATTTTGGGTCTCTTCGACATTGTAAATCCATTGGCATGGGCTTCACAGCCAACAGAGGTCGTTTGCAGGGGATTTTGCTTTAGGGAAGTTCCAGGAGCCACTAGGGCCATATCACTTTGGGAGCTGCATTGGGATGTGTGCAGCCATTGAATGTGAAACGAAGGTTATTTATCACTGTATTCTATGCTTTGAGTCCATATCTATAGCTCATTTTTCCTGTTTAGGATGTCTTCTCACTGTTTAGCTTTAGGGAAGCTTTTAGGGCCACGAGGGCCATTCCAGTGCTTGAGCTGTTTGGGGGCTGTATTCATCTGTTTTCAGTTATTCAAAAGCCTAATTCTGTTGTCTTCGACCTTTAGTGTCCATTGACAAAGGTTTCAGAACCATTGGAGGTCATCTTCACCTCAAATTTCTTCATAGAAGTTTAAAGGGCCACTAGGGTCATTTGGAGAAAGTACTGTTTAAGGTACAATTTCACTATTTAGTACTTGGGGAAGAGCATTCTTAGCTGTTCCTATCTTCTGATTCTATTTTTACAGTCAGATTTTCCTCTAGAGGCACTTATTTACTTGTATTAGCCTTTGCATCTTTCTTAATACAAGAGGACAAGCCCATTTTGGGAGGTTTGGTCCAACAGATGTAGCCGAGGAGGGGTGAACTGCTTCATCATATTTGTGTCATTATTTGCTAAAGATATCATGCTAAACAAATTAGATATAATGTTTTAAACAACAAATTTAAATAACTTGCCTTCACACATAAACACTCAAACAACTGCTCAAACTTATTTGTTTTGTTCCGCAAGACATCAAGCTTCATTCGTGAGTATTTTAATGACATCTGAGTGTTTACTTCAATTATTTCTTTAGGCAAAGCCTGTAGAGGGCCAGGTAGCCTCTGGAACTCATCCTCTCTTTAGAGGTGACATATCTGGTAAATTCCCCTACAGTCTATCTCTATATTATAAATAAGAAGTTCTCACATTTTCAGAGTTAACCTTTGAGTTGTTTTCACATTTAAAATTATTGGAAATGGATACCTTGCACCCTTTATTCAAGTACATTCCAGTTTCAGATCAGAGGGTGAGTCACGATGTTTGTGTTGGGGCCTGTTGGGAATGGGATCCCCCAAGGACAGTTTTGGGGCCAAAAGCCCATGTTTTGGGTTGAATTTTGTAGTAAAGTTGTAAAGTTTCTACATTTTGTGGTCGCAAAGCGCGAAGGTGTCATGAGTCATAACAGGTTGTCCGCCCTTATTTTTGTAAAGTAAAGTCAGCTATAAGAGATCTACCCATGGTCTACGGACCATGGGATTGTATAAAAAGAGCTAAGTCCATAAGCTCTAAGTAGTTTTAAGAGTTAGTAGTCATAGCTTTGAAGTAAGAAGTCTAAGTTTCGAGTCGTAGTATAGGTAGAGGCTCTGCAGCTGAGTACGCAGAGGCCTAGGGTGAAAGTCCCCAGCTGAATGCGGGGATCCCTACAACTGTGTGCTTAGGGCAGATAGAGTTTGTAATCATCTGAAGATAATAATAAAGAGAAGCATTCTATGAATTCTTTGTCTTTGTTTCCTATTAATGCATCTTGACATGTTATATATGAATTTCATTTATAATGCTTATATGATGTGAAAATTTATGTAATTATGTTGGTTAAGTGAAAGCAATTAAGAACATTTGTTTACGTGATGCTAACCATGATTGTTTAATAAGATAAGTAAGACACTTAAAATATTTTGGGAATCTACATGGTACACTGCCCTAGCAACACAAGTACTTGAGCTGCAGGTTAGGGCTATGCGAAGGTCAATTGTACCTTTTCGCGGAGGTATTGAAGGGTGGAATAAAGGGCTAGTTTGGCAAGCCCTAGAACTAAGTGACCTTGCACAAAAGTAGGAATAGAAGGAATAAACTAACATGACAACCATCTCAGGGTGCACCCAACACCCCCCCATACTGCTTTGGCTGAGACTTCGGTCTGCGCTCCACGGGCTAATGCCGAAAGGGCCATTAGTGTAGGGATTTATTTGGCTAACGAACGCTGAACCTGGGTTAGGCCCCACCAAGCTAGCAACTAGTGTAAATAGTTCTTTATAAAGCATTGTGGCCTTACACACAGTGCGTTAGTGCAGCCACTAACTCTCTGTACCCTCTGTTATAGTGTGTAGTGAGCCATTTCTTGATAAATAGACTGCTCAGTGACCTCATGGGTTGGGAAATATGCTTGTAGACTAATCAAGGATCTGCAGTTGTGCATGTCTGATTGATATCTATCTCCTGAACAATTTTTTTTTTAGGGAAATAACTTTACTTCTTAAAGTTTTCTTTTTTACTATTTTCTGCTTAGTTGGTTAGAATTGCATTTATTTGGTTTCAAAAGTTGTTAGTGAGCATCTTAGTTATTTTGGTTGTGCTTGTGTTTTACCGAACTAGATGCATGGTATATATATTTACTTATAAATGACTCTTCCTTTGTAGAAACAGCTTATTCATCGAAAGTGAAATTTAAAAGCATTTTTTTTGCCCGATTTGAGTCAGATTTCGACATAACTTGATATGTCAACACCCCCACTGAAGATTTTAACAAAGGACATTTAAAATTTACCTAATAAAATCAATCAACAACTCTTTTTTGAGTAAACACGTATTAGTTTAGGCTAGGATCTTGGGTTAGGAAGTTGTGAGTTAACTGCCCAGGATCATGCACCAAAACTAGTGTCATTAACGAGGGAAATCCTTCTGCACTCATACTATTCGGGACCACTCCAGTAAAATCAGAGCTAAATACGAGACAACATCGAACTGTAAAATGAAGGTAGCCCACCTTCGCTTACATCTCCTTTGGGTATTCTATGTATCGAAGATCCCTTTGGGGATATCGAAGTTGAGTCGGGGACTCATGTATCCTCCCCACACAACGTACTGTCTACGACTATGTCCCCTATGGTAGTGTCTATGATATGAGGTAACCATAGTGGCCATACTTTTAGGGACGAATACAAGGTGACTAGGGCGAGTTACCCTGGTACCTAATACAAATGAACCTACTCTATCTTTGGTTTTTAGGCGGGTGCTCGTCCTCACGAGAGTACTTGGCCTCTTAATCTGAGGTTCAGACGAAGATCAAGAGTAATTGTAACTATACATTTTTCCAACTCTCTATTTTATCCATTGTGATACTAGGTTTCATCTCTAGCAAACGATGGTTATCAGACAGGTTCATACCCTCTGATTGTTGATTGATTTCTTTGGAGTATTTTTTATTTTTTAGGTGCCAGCTTGTTATCGCCGAGACTTTAATAAATATCACTATAAAATATATTGATAAAATTTATCAGTCACCATGGCTACATCCGGCCCTCATCGTCAATCTAGACAGATGTTAGGTCTTCCCCCACTTTTTGTGGAGGATCCGTCGAGCCCCAGTGAACCAGATTACCCACTCAGGAAATTAGTCTCCACGATCTAACATTGAATCAGTTTGGACATCCCAAGACTCAAGCTTACCTGAAGATTTCTTTACTAAAGGTTTCATTCCTTCATACAATTCTTTGATCACGAATCCATTGGGACCACTCTTGATTCTGGTTGCATTTGTACCTCCTATGTATTCTATTGGATCTATACCTACCATCCCTTAAATGACTAATGAGTCATGGGATTTTGTGGACACTTTTGGTCCACTGCCACCTCCCCAGTCGGAAATCAGTACCACACCTCTGATGGAAAGCCCTGCTATCCCAACTGTCCCAGGTACAAACCCTATTGTGACACCCAACGTGAGTGGAACCCAGTACATACTAGTTTCCACCCCTTTTGTGTCATCTCCTGGACCTTCAAAAAGCACTACAGATAGTGCTCCTTATAACACTGCATATAGCACAGATAGCACACGTCCCTTCAAGAGCACTTTTGGTTGGAATCCATTGTTTAGTTCCAACTGCCAGGTTCAGATGCCTGGGGGCGTAGTTCCCAATATGCATATACCAGCTAGGAACGTTGCATTGACATCAACCCTCATGTTAGTCAAGGACCTATAGTTAATTACGTGGGGAGTGAGATCCCTCAAGAAGGTCTCGCTCAATCCATATGGGTTCCCCACTCTGAACCTGAAATGAGTCAAGGGGGCATTCCTTATCCTAGGGGAAATTATATCCCCCAATCTAACAATCCCTATGGTCAACAACAATCTACAACTGTACCCCAAGGAAATTACTATTCCACTCATCCTGTGTATCATATTGGGAACAATATGATGGGAGGGCTGGAAGGATCCTCAAGTCAGTTGTTATCGTCTTGGTCCAATTCGAGGGCATCAAACACATCAAACACCTTGCCTTTCTTGGCAAACCTTGATATCCCCGAATTTTACAAAATCAACAATGACCCCATCTATCACAACTTACTTTGGCCTCCAATCTTACCAAAATTCCCACAGACATCCCGAAGTTCGAAGGGAAACAAGGGGAGGATCCGGGTATGCACATCACCACCTATCATTTATGGTGCGTTTCTAACTCCATGGTGGATTATAGTATTTGGTTTAGGATCTTTCCCTGCACCCTTACTAGAAATGAAACCAAGTGGTATATTGAGTTACCATTTGCATCAGTCAATACCTTTGGCACTTTAGCGATGGAATTTTTAAATCACTTTAAGCTACACCCATCCGCTATGAAACTGGGACAGAACTCCTTACTTCTTTACATTAGGATACCGCCACCCACATCTCTAATCACATTCATGAATGGAGTCGTAGGCGGAGGCTAGTCAAAGCTCCCCTCCCAGACTATCTATTAGCGGATTGGTTTTTAAATCTCTTCTCCCTCAAATCACTAAAGATGTCGCTTTAGGTGGTACGGTCATGGAAGACCAATCCATTTTTCGTGCCCAACACTTAGGTTTGATATATTTGTAGTCTGCCACATTATATGACGTCATTCCTAATTCCCCTAAGAACTCTAATGCTACTGATATTCAGCAACCTAGTGTGCATGCCGATGGTATCATCAACGCTACCTCTTAGGCTACTGTAAAACAACTTAGCAGCCATATTTCCCAGTTTCCAGTTGAACTCGCTACCCAATCAAATGCTCTTCCTATCGCTACGATAAAATCTATGTATTATACACAAAAACTGACAGTAAGAATAAGAAGAACAAGAAAAATACCACTCGTTTTAAAGAGTAGTCAATCAAGCAGTACAACACAAAGCAGAAAGTTGTTGCGCCTCCTCACAATGGAAAGGAAAAACCTACCAAATTCCCTCACAAAATATGTGCAGAAGACCATATGACACATCGTTGTCAGTGTCTCCATGAATGCACATATTTCCTTTCTCAAAAGGACACTCGCCATACCCTTGTGGTCCTAAACAACCCTTTCCTAGCTTAGTAGCAACAACACTTTATTGCAAACCAACCCCAATCCCTGCAAGGGGGAAACGATGGTTCGCATCATCCTTCAGCTGGTGAAGGACCATCTACCATTTACACCTTGAAATAGTAGATCTTCAAACAAGATCCAAAACTTATGGAGCTCCAATCACTAATGCTGATGAAGCCTCCTCGAGTCAAAACCCACCGCTACATAAAGATATTCATATCAAAAGGTTAGTTGCTGATCTTGTGATTCGCCCCCAAAAAGGGGCATTTCATCGAAAAATGCATAATACATATCCACATAATGCCTAGAACTACAGTATTGTAGAAGATTTGGTGCAAGCACTATCAACTATCTCGGCGCTCGAAGTATTGCAAACCTATCGAGCAAAAAGGAAAGCTATGCTTTCGACAATTGGTGGGGTCGAACCTTAGGATTCTGACGCAGGCAAGGCCTGCAAATACCAGGATCCTCCGACACCCATGCATATAAAACATACACCTCAATACATGCCAGAGTTTAAACTTAAATTTGCAGAAGCTTGTTTCATGGTGTTGTAATCTTATGATTTATAAAAACCATGCTTGGAATTAAACCCAATTCATAACTCAAATTCTTTCTATCTAAACCAATTCCAAGACAACAAAGCTTTTCAATCTGAATATACAAATGCATCTTAATCTTCTACCAATAAATTTCATTCAATTCCAACTCCCATCTTTCATTCTTATAACGTGAGAGTTTAAAATCAAAACTCAATAAAAAGATGCGGCCCTACTACCATTTCAATCTCACATAAAAACCTTTCATCCCAAATTCAAATCTTGTACACGCTCATCAATCCAATAAACATGGCCAAATGCACAATTATTAATTTGACATTATTTTAAGCAATGAAATGCTTAGACTAATCCTTACTCAAATGCACCCTTTTCAAACATTTAGTCATTCAGATTTTGAAAATCTGTCTTCAAACTCTATTTAATACAACAGAAGACATTCTTACCACTTGCCAAGCTGTAGTCGAATTCATCAATTGCTTTTCTGATTACTTGGATACCTTTCACCTTAATATGTCCTTACTGCGTTTCTGCATTTCTGTATCAAATTGCTAGCGCCCTTACTGCGACTTTACTGTGCCCTTCACATCTTTGGAAATGAATCTTCAATTCATTTTCAAAATAGCTTCAATATAAAATACTACGTTTCATTGGCAACTCATTCACATATCTGCAAAACGCAATGATGCCCAACCATAATGTTAACACATGTTTGTAAATGCGCTTACCTTCCATTCAAAATGCACCTCACCTGCTCTATCCATCAGAAAATGTTCAACACAGCAATTTATGCTGCAATACCACAGATCGACTTCAAAATTCACTGCAAGTTAATTTCCACCATAAATTCTTCAACATCGCATTTCAATAGATCATTGTTTCATTGCCAATGGACGGATTGTTCAGTCATTTGATAGAACTTTGCGTTTAATGCCAGAACTCTGCGTTTTTATTAATTTCGATTCCCAATTTCCAGATTCAATTCTGGTTCCACACTTCAACAAATCGATTGTGCTATGATTTACAGCAATTGGTTATTGTGTTAACACGCTCCGCATACCCTTTACCTCTGAATTTATACAACGTGCAATCCTTCTTCCAATTGTATTCGAGCCACCAACAAAACAACGTTCAAGTTAACAATTCAAACCATGCATTCATTCTGGAATTAATAATAGCATTCAGTTAATAAATCAACCAACACATTCATTCCGGAATTGTGAAAATCGTATCTTCTAATGACAGCATTCAGGATGACAATACAAACTTATGGATTCAATTTCAATTTGGAATAATCATTACAATGAATAGGTTACCCTCTGCATTTACCTTTTAATCGATTTCACAACAGCGCCATATTATCTTCAATTGTTTTCAAGAAATATTAGAATTTATTTCAACTGACACCGTTCCAACAAATGATGAGTTCGATCTATAGACCGTGATGCTATTTGTTGGTTCTTTTAACGCAAACAAATCTTAAATTCTGAAGCACTTTCCCATAATTAAACCTCCTCGCAAGTTAGCATCACAATTAATCGAATAAAACTCTTGAATCGATTCTCATACACATTGTCAAGCCATTAAAATTAAATGAAAACAACGTTCATCATACCCTACGATTTCACGGCTTCAATATACATCTGTTCATTGCTATAGATATTCATATATATATAATCTGCCAATGTGCTGTACAAATAGTGAAATCGACTTTCCAAACTGGCATTAAAATCTTAACTACACCGAACTTCGGTTTCATTCCAATCACTAAAAATAAACACAAATCCACCAATAAAGCTCTAAACACATTTATCATAAAAAAATACTTACAATTCTTGTTCTTCCTGGCCAGATATGCAAATCTATGACCCTTTTTACATAAGCCCTAAGACTTCTAAGTAGAAAACCTTACACTGTACTCACACTCTCTCACAAATCTCAATGTCTTTTCTCTCAAAACCCCCTCCTATTTATACAATTTTAAAAAATCATTTAATTAAATGCTCAATCCCTTCAATTTCTCAACAAACCTCTAAATCTCTCAACATCCCTAAAGGATAGATCTTTATCCCTAAAATCCTTGAACTAATTAAATTCCCTCATATCCTTTTATTAATAAAAGATATTTACAAAAATCCTCACCTTCTCCTATTTTATTCAAATTAATTAATAAAATATTAAAATTCATCACACCCCCTTTTAACATATTTACAAAATAAAAAAAAGCCCTTGATGCTCCTACATCAGGCTCCCCATGTAAGAAAATTCATGATCACCTGGTCATAAGTCTGGATTTCCTCCTGGATCCCAAATTTTATTTTGTAATCTTTCCGTGCTTGTCGATTGCTTTACTACTGTTGTTATCTACTGTTGTCTTCCAGGCTTCCATATTTTGTGCTGTAGTGCTCCACTTGCTCTGCTCTTGCAATCTTTCGCTGTCTTTCTCTTGTTGTCTTTCCTTTTCTTTCTTGCTACTGGTCTCTTCCGGGATTCTTTCGTCATCAGTCTTCTAATACTTTCAATCTCTTGATCCAATAAATCTCCCAACTGTTGATTTCTAGCTGTCTGCTGAGCTAAGATGGCTTACTCAATTTTTATTTTCTCTATATGTACTGTCACTTGCTGACTTCTTGCTTCTATGCGTGTTTCTGTTCTGACTGCCACCCGATCATCCATGCCCTCTTGTCTTTTGGAACAGAAAACTTCTTCTTCCTTCATTTGACTACTCAACTGAGTCAAATGTTCTGCAACAATACCTGCATTCACAAAACACTTGTTAGAACAAAAATCATAAGGCATGAGTGCCTTGTCCTCCTTTGCCAGCACTTCAGTATGCAGTTCTGAATTCTCCTCCACTATCAGCACATCAATATGCTGATTCTCTTTACCCAAAGAATTCTCTGAAGAATTCTCAAGACTGTCAACCAGTCTTTCTCTCACATCATCTGCTTCCATGATATATTTTTGTACTCGTTCACTGTACTGAATTCTTTCATCTACTGCAATCTCCTTGTCATACTCCAAATTCTTCAACAAATATTCTAGCAATGCAATTTCTTTGTAGCATTGCTGAAGCATATCATCATCACCATTTTTTTCTTCCTCTGTCTTCATTCCCTTGTGAGATCTTGCTATCTATGCATCAATCTGAACAGCCTTCAGATTCAACTCTTCTCTCTCCTGAACAAAGTCTAAAGCTTGCTCCTCTCCCTGTACTGTACCTACAAACACACACAACTCATCAGTTTTAAAACCACAAGACTTTTCAGTCTTGACTGCTTCCTCAAGCACTCCCCTCTGAACAAATCTGCATGTGGAATCTTCAAATTCCAACTCTCGCTCAAGAACTCTAAGTTCCTTTTTCAACAAGGCAATGACAATTTGCCTCAACTTCCTCTGCGATTGTCGCCAAATCACTCTCTTTCTCTTCAGTGGAAAGATCCAACCTCTATTCTGATTTTCCTTCTCTTGCAGCCATTCTTCCAGTACCTGCAATTGTACCTTTATTACTGCAATCTCTCTTTCTCTGACTTCATCAGTCATCTCATCTCTGTGGCATTCCTCTGAACCTCTTCTTTGATCCTCCATGATCATCTTCTCCATGAGTTTCTCACTCGCGATGAGTTGTACTAGCCTCTACGACAACAATCTCTTCTGCTGCCACTTACCTCACCAAGCTCTCCTCACTTAGTATTTTGGTAAGTACTTGGTTCACTGCCTCTGGAACCTTTTGAGCATTTTCCTTTGCTCTCTCTTTGGGCTATCTCTTCAACTCACCTCGTTCTTCAGGACACTGCAATTGTCCTCTTTATCCAGCGTTTAGCTGAATGCCAGGTTCACTGCCATCATCTTATCTGCAACTATAAACTTTCATCACAAATTTCAAATCAGAAAAATCATCTCACCACTTAAGATCTTGCATGATCTTTTCCTCCCTGCAATCCTGTTCACTTGTGTAGTTTGCATATCAAATTTAAAACTCTGATCTTCCTTTCATCATTCATCATAAAGTCAAAAATACATTTCAGTTCTCATTCAGAAAATAAACATTTTTCAATTCAACAGAGCCAAGCTCTGATACCAAAATTGACACAGGCAAGGCCTGCAAATACCAGGATCCTCCGACAACCATGAATATAAAACATACACCTCAATACACGCCAGAGTTTAAACTTAAATTTGCGGAAGCTTGTTTCATGGTGTTGTAATCTTATGATTTATAAAAACCATGCTTGGAATTAAACCCAATTCATAACTCAAATTCTTTCTATCTAAACCAATTCGAAGACAAAAAAGCTTTTCAATCTGAATATACAAATGAATCTTAATATTTTACCAATAAATTTCATTCAATTCCAACTCCCATCTTTCATTCTTATAACGCGAGAGTTTAAAATCAAAACTCAATAAAAATATGCGGCCCTGCTACCATTTCAATCTCACATAAAAACCTTTCATCCCAAATTCAAATCTTGTACATGCTCATCAATCCAATAAACATGACCAAATGCACAATTATTAATTTGACATTATTTTAAGCAATGAAATGCTTAGACTAATCCTTACTCAAATGCACCCTTTTCAAACATTCAGTCATTCAGATTTTGAAAATCTGTCTTCAAACTCTATTTAATACAACAAAAGACATTCTTACTACTTGCCAAGCTGTAGTCGAATTCATCAATTGCTTTTCTGATTACTTGGATACCTTTAACCTTAATATGTCCTTACTGCGTTTCTGCGTTTCTGTATCAAATTGCCAGCGCCCTTACTGCGGCTTTACTACGCCCTTCACATCTTTGCAAATGAATCTTCAATTCATTGTCAAAACAACTTCAATATACAATACTACGTTTCATTGGAAACTCATTCACATATCTGCAAAACGCAATGATGCCCAACCATAATGTTAACACATGTTTGTAAATGCACTTACCTTCCATTCAGAATGCACCTCACCTGCTTTATCCATCAGAAAATGTTCAACACAACAATTTATGCTGCAACACCACAGATCGACTTCAAAATTCACTGCAAGTTAATTTCCACCATAATTTATTCAACATCGCATTTCAATAGATCATTGTTTCATTTCCAATGGACGGATTGTTCGGTCATTTGATAGAACTCTGCGTTTAATGCTAGAACTCTGCGTTTTTATTAATTTCGATTCCCAATTGCCAGAATAAATTCTGGTTCCACACTTCAACAAATTGATTGTGCTATGATTTACAACAATTGGTTAATGTGTTAACACGCTCCACATACCCTTTACCTCTGAATTTATACAACGTGCAATCCTTCTTCCAATTGTATTCGAGCCACCAACAAAACAACGTTCAAGTTAACAATTCACACCATGCATTCATTCTGGAATTAATGACAACGTTCAGTTAATAAATCAACCAACACATTCATTCCAGAATTGTGAAAATCGTATCTTCTAATGACAACGTTCAGGATGACAATACAAACTTATGGATTCAATTTCAATTTGGAATAATCATTACAGTGAATAGGTTACCCTCTGCATTTACCTTTTAATCGATTTCACAACAGCGCCATATCATCTTCAGTTGTTTTCAAGAAATATTAGAATTTATTTCAACTGACACCGTTCCAACAAATGATGAGTTCGATCTATAGACCGTGATGCTATTTGTTGGTTCTTTTAACGCAAACAAATCTTAAATTCTGAAGCGCTTTCCCATAATTAAACCTCCTCGCAAGTTAGCATCACAATTAATTGATTAAAACTCCTGAATCGATTCTCATACACATTGTCAAGCCATTAAAATTAAATGAAAACAATGTTCATCATACCCTACGCTTTCACGGCTTCAATATACATCTGTTCACTGCTACAGATATTCATATATATATAATCTGCCAATGTGTTGTACAAACAGTGAAATTGACTTTCCAAACTGGCATTAAAATCTTAACTACACCGAACTTCAGTTTCATTCCAATCACTAAAAATATACACAAATCCACCAATAAAGCTCTAAACACATTTATCATAAAAAAATACTTACAATTCTTGTTCTTCCTGGCCAGATATGCAAATCGATGGCCCTTCTTACATAAGCCCTAAGACTTCTAAGTAGAAAACCTTACACTGTACTCACACTCTCTCACAAATCTCAATGTCTTTTCTCTCAAAACCCCCTCCTATTTATACAATTTTAAAAAATCATTTAATTAAATGCTCAATCCCTTCAATTTCTCAACAAACCCCTAAATCTCTTAACATTCCTAAAGGATAGATCTTTATCCCTAAAATCCTTGAACAAATGAAATTCCCTCATATCCTTTTATTAATAAAAGATATTTACAAAAATCCTCACCTTCTCCTATTTTATTCAAATTAATTAATAAAATATTAAAATTCATCACACCCCCTTTTAACATATTTACAAAATAAAAAAAAAAGCCCTTGATGCTCCTGCATCAGATTCAATGCTTGCAATTTTCGACATGGACAAATGTGAACCTCCCATTTCACACTAGCTTGTATTTTAGGTGCAAATATTTTCGAAAGGTAGAGGTGTACATAGAACTGTCATTGACGAAGGTGCTTCAACCTACATCATGCCAGCTTCATGTTGGCTCGCTTTGGGTTCTCCAACCCTATCACCACCATCGAATTCCCCCAAAGCTTTCGACAACCACACTTTCATCCCCAAAGGTTACCTTTCTAGCTACCCCATCACTTTGAGTGGGAAAATGGTAACGGTGGATATCAAATTAGTGGATCAAAAACTCGACTATAATCTATTATCGGGTCACAGTTGGACTTACGCCATGACCGCCATTGTGTCTGTTTTATTTCATATCATTCTATTTCCCTTGGAGGGAAACATATTCATAGTGGAGCAGTTGTCCTTCTACACCCCATATTACTCCCCGTTACCTAGCGGCTCTATACCCTTAGTAGGTGGTGTTCCTATCTCTTACATCAGTATTGGTACTGGTCTATTGAAGGGCTCTTCCGTGATGGGTTGTTTTCCTCTCTCGCCGCCCACGGTTCCACAGATGGTATTTATGGTCTCATCTATTCCTCATGAACTGATCAATCCTCAGATCCTCTCGGCCCCTTCAGACATTGACTCTTATTAAGAAAAAATGTCGTTGTCACCAGATGAATTGGACTACCAAGCCATTCAATCTGCATCTGAGTCTCGGTCACTTTGGTCACAACCAACGGTACCATCTCCTCTCCCATAAATTCTCCCTCTAAAGATCTCCTCAATCAAGTCCTACCTTCGGACGAAGCTATTCGAGAGATCTTGTGTTTAGAGGAGCGACCTTGGGAAACCTCTCCCAACATTACTCCTTTTAATGATCTCTTCGATGAATTCCCACCTACAAACGAAGTTATTCGAGAGCTCATGTGTTTAGAGGAGTGACCTTGGGAAAACTCTCACCATCACATTTCGATATCTGATTTGGACATGACCCCTATACAAATCCTATCTTTTGAACCACCTGAGATCATTCCCTCGAGTTATACAACCATCCAAACTTTGGATTCAGAAGGGAACATGGGAAATATTTCAAAGATAATGCTCATTGATATCTCAGTCAAGACAAGCATCATAGAAAATATACAGATTTGAGCCAACTGCAATCCTGAGGAGAGTGCAAGATTCACCTACCCTTTTAAGGATTTCTGTGATGTTTTCCCTTGGTCTTATGAGGAAATGCATGGCATAAACCCTTCTATTGTCAAACATGAGATCAAGGATTCTTTTTGTGGTATTTTTCTTGCTTATTAATCTGATTAAACATTGAGTCTCCTTCTTCGGGCTCGTTAAACTACCACGAAGAAGATTGAGCATTATTTTTATGGTATTTTTCTTGCTCATTAATTCAAAAAACCTCGAGTCTGCTTCTTTGGGCTCGATAAACTACTACAAAGAAGATATGAGCAGTTATTTTATCTCTTTTTCTTCGCTCATTAAACTGAAAAAGATACTTCGAGTTACTTCTTCAAACTCGTTAAAATTTTATGAAGAAGATCTGAGCCTCTCTTTTTCTCTCTTTTTATAGCTCATTATAACTGAAAAAGGTAGTCTGAGAATTATTTTTAGGGACTTTTTCTCGCTCGTAAAATTGAAAAAACCACGAGTTACTTCTTTAGGCTCATTAAAAATTTGTGGATAAGCTCTGAGAATTATTTTTAGGAACTTTTTCTTGCTTGTAAAAAGGAAAAAATCCTTGATTTTTTTGTCATCAGGCTCGTTAAACTCCTACGATGATGATATGAGCGCTTTCTTTTTTGGGACTATTTCTTGCTCTTAAACTGAAAAATCCCCAAGTTTTTTCCTTCTTCGGGCTCTTTAAATCTACGAAGAAGGAATGAGCAGTTAGTTTACCTCTTTTTCCTCGCTCATTAAACTAAAAAAGATACCTCGAGTTTTCTTCATTTGACTCGTTAAAATTTGATGAAGATCTATTGAGTTTGTCGTCGTGTGACTCATTAAAAATTCATGACAAATATCAAGTTTACAATGTCTCCTCGTACTCGTAGCAAAATGAGGCAAACATATATTGAGTGTAGGTTTATATATTTGTCCAAACTTAGTAGATTAACTTATGGAAAAGGAACATTTTCGGGTATACAATTAGAACTTTGTCGCGCCTGGTTAAAAACTATGACAAAGAGACCACCCTAGAGTCGCTCTTTATGATTTTTTCAGACTCTTGAAATATGAAAAGACCACCGAGTTTACCTGTCTAGACTCATTAAATTTAACAGATGAGGAAAGGAGTCGCTCTTTACAATCTTTTCAGACTCTTGAAATATGAAAATACCGGTGAGTTTACCCATATGGACTTACTAAATTACTCATATGGGAAAGTGGACAATACAATTGCTTTGTGTCAGTATTTTGAAAATAGTTTTTTGGTAGTAGTCGCTCCCTTGAACATGACACTCCCTCAGCAAAACATTACTTGTGACTGCCTCTCAATATGAACCTTACCATCTTATGAGGTTAGCCTATATACACCGATGTTCTTGCATCTCTGTATTGTAACACTCTTTGGTGTTCATGAGTCTAGTGGCGCATGGTTAAAACCTTTGTGTCATACCTTCTATCGTTCAAAGGAAAACCTTTATCTTCTGTTTCCTCCATCAAACCATAGAGAATATTCTTTCATCATGCCCTTTTTCATTTTGACCCAATTCTCAAACTATTCTTCAAAAAAAAATCATTATTGTCTCGTTTCATGTCGACTGATGTAGGAAAAATTATTTCCTACCTTTCGACATGTCTCTTCCTATTGATGTCAACACTCTATCTAGGAAGCAGACCCAGAAACACTTCAGTATCTTGGAGCTTGTAGACATCAGTGGCAGGTTACCTTGTGTTTGCTTAGGGGTCTTCATTATTGGCTCCTGGTTAAATGATTCTACAAGTGTTCGAAGAAAAAACATTATTCACACTCGCTAGATTGTACTATGCATCTTGGAGACCATCACCATTATAGGTGGCCATCCTCGCATCTATTTACAGTGTCCATTATTGATTGGTAATTAGACGATTTCATACATGTTCGACCTCAACACCTTTATTCACATGTATCAAACTATGTTGTTAAGGTTAAGCAAAAATCAAGACCTTGGGTAGAGGCTTACATCACTCAGCCTTGTTTCCTCTCCCAAGTTGTGTATATTATTTTTTGGAGACATCTCATCAGAATCGATCATCATATATCTTTTCTAAGAAATCGCTCTGACATAGCTACTAAGCATGGGAATGCTAGAATCAAGACATGATTTTAGATTTTATATATATGTGTTGTATCAGGCTTCTCGTATTCTCACAACTCTAATCCTCTATCTCTTTTTTCCAGAAGGTAGTGAGAGTTATATAAAGTATTTCGGCCATCGTCTCTGCCTCTGATCTCACACTTTAGGGGGCATCTGTTATACAGGAAAATGACCTCCTCACCATATCAAAGGAGAAAGGCAGGATGACTGAAAGACTGACCAAGTTCACAGGCTATTTGTCAAGCTAACACTCTCCAGGAACTAGCAACCTACTTTATAAAGATTCCTAGCAATGAATCAGGTGCGTTAGTGCCTAGGGTAACTCTGTTTGTTTCCTTGGGAAGAGAATTAGTCAACCTAAATGAGTTTCCATGGGTCAAAGGAACAAGTTGGCTATTAAATATCTCGATATTCGCTCCTATGTCAGCTCATAAAAGAAGTGAAACATCAAGATTCAACTTGTTTGGAGGAATTACTATTCCTAACGGAGTCTACAATTGGGGAAAGAGAAAAAAATCATGGAAATATCTATGCCTTTGCCCAAAGGAAATTATGAAGTATTTGACAAGGTTTATTCTCTCATGCTATATATGTGAGGCTAGGGAAATTGTGGAAAAGGTTGAAACATTTGAAATGATTTCCTACTTGACTGTCGAAGCTAATATCCAACAAAGAAACTGTAAGAGGTTAAGAAGGGAGAGAGAGAGAGGAGCTAGAGGAGTAAGGGAAGGCTGATACAACTGATGGTTGTAATCACCTTGTTCTATCATTAATATAAAACTGCAATTATGTTGTCCACTCCATGGCATTGGTACTGTAATTAGTTTACATGTTTATGCAATGTCGTTATTCTGAGTGGCTTAGATACATGTAATTAGATATCTTTATATGTTAGTGCATTGATTTTCAAAGTTATATCTTGTGATATTACTCCTTGTCTTAACTATGTGAATATTTTGATCTTGGAGCTAGCTGAGGTTCTTCTGCTCTGCTACTTTGCACTCTCCAGCAACATCACACCAAGACTTGAGGTAATAAGTCCTTCTTCCTGCTTTGATTCTCATTTGACTAACATAGATATGCATGTTTCTCTGTGCCAACTGCAACTAATCTGACAGTTTTCCAAGGATCCCGGGAAGATCCTTGAGGGTATCTCCATCACCAAACACCCATGCATTAATCCCTATAGTAGCGTTGGATCTACTTCTCATTCCTCAAAGAAAAAACTACAGACTTTGAAGGCTATGTGGGAGGAGCCAAGGTGAAAAGTAATTTGCATGTACAAACGAGGGGTATTTATAGCCAAGGGTAAAACTAGCCCTCGTGATTGTTCGACTTCCCTCATGAATGTTTGACTTTTATGACTTCCATGTTATATTACATTGATTTACAATAGTATGGCCCAGAATAGTGATGTGGCCGACATGACTCATGACATGACTTGACAAGACAATGCTCGTATGTTAATGCCGGTGGTGGTGTGTGTGTCGAGTTGGAGTGTTGCTGAGTGATGGATGTCCTCTTGGTGTATCATAGCTTCACCTCCACATGTCAAGGTGTGTAGAGCCTTCGATGGTCTTGGTGGTTCGCTTGATGCTGCATGTGCACGTTGCTGCTTAGCTTCTACTCTGGCATGCTTGACATGTTCGTCCATTAGCAAACAATTCTCCTCACACGCATTGTCCATTCATCTATTCACGAACACATCTCATTGCATGTACTCTCCTTGTTCATCCCATCCATCATGGCGTCATGTATTATCCATATACTTATATCTGCAATCACTCATGACGAGACAACACCAAATCCATAAGCCTCCTAGTCTACGATGATGCACTGTTGTTCTCTTTCGGGTGCAGATGACTAGGAGAGAGGACAAGGCTATGAAACTTCGCAAGGCAAGTTCCAAGCTAGGATGTAGGCTGTGGGCATTATTGGCGAAAATTGCACAAAAGTCACTGGGAGACTGAGATGGATAATCTCGATCAGCAATGATTGTTCGTGGGATTTGGCTTGGTTGGAGGGAAGATCTAGAGGGAAGTAGTGCGGGCTGTAGAGGGGCTTGGCAGGAAAAACTACGCAATCCTTAGAGGGAGCTGGCAGTGAGTTGCAGGAGGCTTGTTGGGAAAATTTGCGCATTTTTTCAGGGTGATGGCAGTGGGTTGCAGGATTGCTGGTGACAAAAACTATGCAATTGCTAAGAGGATGATTTTTTGAACACATCTGCATAGTCTTTTAGATGAGCGGGATGCTGGTAAATTGAGGGACTTGCTCATGAAATATTTGTAGTTTTTTGGGTGAGCAGCCGGTTGGCTGAGCTGGTGGGTGGGTGGAAGAACTTTGCAGTTTTTATAGGGAGATAGGGATAGGCACTGAGTGTCGTTTCGGACTGTCTTCAAAGTTTCCTCAGTCAGGGGGGCGGGCCAAGTTTGCAACTTTTGTGCAATTTTTCAGGGGAGTGAGTCCCGAGGTCACTGCCCAATCAAACTCTCTGGTTGACCAATAGGAGGTGTTATCACTTAAGAAATCTAATGCCAAAATTTCTCATACCAGCTTGATGACAAAGGTCAGTGTTAGTCTAAGTTGATTTCGTTTTTTCTTTAGAGTCTGAGTCTTAGGAGGTCATGAGTCAAGTATGCATCCTTATCTACCACTGGTCACCCTCATTCACCACCCATCTCATTTTCATGTGTTACTTTGTTATCTACCACAAAGCCTTTTAGGTAATTGCATAGCGCATGTAACCTTTCTAAAGTGTTTTCGCAGCGCATTTACTCTGTTTAGCAGTTTCGCAGCGCAAAAGCCCATTAGGTGTTTTCACAGCACGATACGTTATTAGGTGATTTTGTAGCACATCATTCAAAATTTAAACTGACCGCGCTGCGAAATTAGAGATTTGTGCATTCCGCAACAAATCTTTCCACAAATGTCAAATTCGTTAAGTAAATCTATGACTGTGTCATTCTTTGTCAGTTCATGTACTCCACATATCACGTCCCACCACCCACCTCCATTATCACAACCGTTAGATTCATTGATATACATGGAATACAAGTTCCAAGGAAAAACCACCTATGCACAAGTTTTAATGATGATTGTAAGCCTTGCATGAGCAACAAATCTGCAAGATTGCAATTTAAAAAAAACTATAATCGACAAGATTTCAAATGGAAAAAAACATTGTCATCAAGCGAGGCAGCCAATCAAGCGAGGTAGCAAATCAGGCGAGGCAGAGTTTCAAAATAGGCCGAGTTTACAGTTTGAACAACACTAGCATTCCTTGCTTACAAGTCATTGAAGTTTCATGGAGGGATCAGTAGAAAAGAAAGAACACAGATTAGGAAAATGTGTGAGAAATGAACCTGAAGGTTTGGATATAACATTGAAGAACAGAGATGTGGAGAAGGCATTTAAACAAGCTGGATGTTGGAACTTTTGTAAGAAACTACAAGGGGGTCATGCACAAGTGACTAAAGAATTTGCATTGAATTTTACAGGATTAAATTCAAAGGTTGGTATGATGGAATTGCAGGTCTCACCAGACATGATATCCACAGTCACAGAGATCCCTAGAGGGCAAGAAAATTGGTTCAAGAATTTCAAATTTGACATGAACCCATGCAAAGAGTTTTTTTAAAGAAGGAATTCATTAACTCGGATTTAAGCAAGTCTGTTCCTAAGAGCTATGTTAAAGAGTCCTATGCACATTTGCTCACCTGTATTCAGAAATACCTGACCTGTGAAGGAAGATATAACAAAGTGTATTCGTACCATTTCAAACTTTTATTGCATTTTATAGGGAAGGCATCTATTGATCTACCTTTTTATTTATTCCGCAGTTTGAGTAAAATGTGTGACAAGGTACAATTGAGAAAAGAGGCTTGTGAAACTTCTTTGTTTCACCATGGCCTAATTAAGTTACTTGTCTTGCATGAACTTAAAAGGATAGGCAGAGATTGGGATACATTCATATTCATGGTTGGTTTCAAGAGCTAGACCGGTCTCAGCCCTTTAGCTGCAAAAGATCTTCCAACAACAGGTCCTCAAGTAGAAACAAGAGCCAAGAGGTTTTCAAAGTTAAAGGCAAGAAAGGAAGTAAAGCAATCTACCAAGCCACTGATTATTCAGGTGACACCCCAATAGTCCCTTAAAGAGAAAATTCAGGATAAGGAAACTGCACATAGGTCTAGCACAGGTGAAGGAGTTCAAAGAAGAAGAACGAGGAGCCAGATAGCAAAGGAAAAGGGTAAGTCAGTGGCTATTGAAGAAAGCCTTGTTTCAAAAGGAGATTTAAATGATTTATTGCAAGTAATTGACATTGAGGAGTTCCCACTAGTTCAAGTTAATTTGATATAGTCAAGAAAAGAGAAGGCTAAGAAGGTCAAAGCTTCAAAGAAACTTAAGTTTGATGATCAACCTGAGCAATTTGTTTTCAAATCCAGGAGACCCATAACAAGGAAATTCAAACAAGTACAGGAGGTGTCGCCAAGAGAAAATGAAATAGGGGAGGAGATACAACTTCATTCAAGTAAGGATAAGGGCAAGACAGTTGCCACTCAAGAAGAAGGCAGTGTGGGAAATTTGAAAAAGAAATTGGAAGCTGCCAATTTTGAGATTGCCAGACTAAAGAAAGTTGCTAGGAAATTTGCAGCTAAGGAGGCTTATTTTAATCAAATGCAGGCTCGATGGAAATATCAAACTTTTAAAATCCCTAAAGTGGTTGACTTTAATGTTCAATTCCGTAGCTGGACTACCCCTGCAATAAAAGAAGCTCAATTCATCAGAAAGGTCAATATAAACCTCAGGTCTGGGATCAAAGTACTGAGAAAACAAGTTGAAGACTTAAAGACCCAATTGGACCAGCAGAAAGGATCTCCATAAAGAGGACCCACTTCAAGTAGGGAGTTATTTCAAAGTTTTGATAAAGTTTTCTTGGTATAATTTTTCCAAACATTCCCATTCAATTTTTGAAGGTCTTGAGACAGTTGCAAGAATGTTTTAACCAACAAAGTGCTCAAATAGCAAAGTTTTGGGTTGAAACTGTGATTTTTGAAATAACTCAGCAGTTTCATAGCGCGCTACGAAACTGCTGAAGCTAAATATCCAATATTAATCAACCAGATTTGAAACATAAGCGGGAAATTTTGAAGGGTGAATATATAAAAGGCATCATCTGAAGCTGCAATAATCAACCAGGTTACGACAGGTGGAGAAATATGGATTTGGATCCAACTTTAAATTTTTGTCATAAAGTGAGCATCTTTATCACGGTTCAAATAATGTCAAGACAGCTTAAAGAAGTTTTTGCTTTTAAAGGAGGTGGACAACACATCAAGGACATGGCTATCTGTCACATTTTGGAAAACCAAAGATGAAGGACCTGCTTCTGTGGATTCGAAAATTATAAGGACCGATGAGCAAGGGTAGTTTCCTATATTTCCGGACAATGGAGAAGATGTGGCGTGGAAGACCAGCATGGAGCCTTAAACATCCATCACAGCGAAACTGAAAAGGGGACCAGATGTCAAGGAACGAGAACCATTGTAACCAAGGCTATTATTAGAATAACATGATGATTAGAATCCTACTTGATTTAGATCTCTGAAAAGTCTAGTTGAAGTTTGTTACATTTAATAGGCAGTTAAAATTTGAATAGGTGTCAATAGAAGTAGATTTCGAATTCCCCTCATGCTTGAGGAGGAATCTCAATCAGGTAGAAGAGCTCTATAAATAAGAGAAAGAGAAATGTACAAAGGGTTGGAAAATTTATGAAAAAACTCTGATATTTGGCTTATGTAATACTCTGTTTTGGTAATACAAGTTTGGCTTTGCTTCTTAGGATTCATGAGGGATTTGATGTTCAGAATGTGGGGTATTGTTCTTTTCCTAATATTTGCAGTGGTATGAATGTGTAATCACTTAGAATTCACTTAAGGTGCTCTAACTTCCTATATACATTCATAGACTGTGTGGTCCTATTTGAGTTGGTATGTTCTGAATATGTTAAATGCTGAATGCACTTCTATGCAAGGTTGAAACCATTGTCTTACTGAAATGATGTTGACCCCATAAACCCAATGGATAGATTTTAATTGTGTTTCCACCATTCATATTTTATAATCGTTTCACAAGAGTTAGCCATCTTAATTACAATTGAAAAAATCATTAACCCTTTTGAGAGAGCCCTCTCAGGTTGAGGAGGCTAAGCTTCAGCCTAAAGTAGGTTTGAAATAGTTACTTGAAGTCTTCCTGGTTAGTAGCCTTCCAGGCTCTGATTTTGAGATAACAGGAGGGTTGGTTGATTAGCTTGTGGGCATTGCAAATTGAAATGGTTTTTTGGCACTTCTGCGTTGTTCTGGGTCATAGTCAGTCAAGTCGATTCTAGGGTGGAGGTCCAGCTATTAGAGGGGGATCTAGTTGTCAGAACTTCAAAAAAATGAATGTGCATGAGAAAGTTATCTTGTGCATATGAGACCTTGAAAAAAAACTCAACATAACTTGACGATAAGATGCCTCAAACCATCAAGAAAACATATACTCAACATGATTGACCGATAGTGCGAGCGACAAGCGCGACACTTGTGATAGATAATTGAAAAACTGCGATGATGCTTGCATGAAAGTACATACAACTCCGTTTGTGAGTGCGAAAAATGTTTACATAGAGAATACAATATGTACACATGAAGTGAGTGTAGGTTTTAACCCTGTACAGAAATTACCTGCATACGAATTCTAAATCACAGAAAAATAAACAATGCGAGAGCATAACACATAAAACACATATACACAGAGATTTCCGACTGGATCCCAAAATCGGGACTACCAGCTTGATTTTTCATTATGTTCCTTTCAATGTTACAATACATATTTATACATGCGAAGCATCCAATACCATGGACCGAAAACCATAGGTAGGTTCGCCAAAACTAATATAGGGTCCAAAGAATATAACACAACCCAATAGTGAGGACCTTGTACGTGACCAGAACATGGCTGCAAGCATGACATTGTGACCAACATGAAAAAAGATGTTCGTTGAATGGTCAAGCAAGGAGGGTGCAAAGACTCAACATGAGCTTACAGGGTGAGCCCAAGTGCTTGAAAACATCAAGTAAAAATCCAAGGGAGGCTCTAAAATTGGATGTAGGCCAACATTTTGGAGGGTGTTGCAGCTGCTACAACACAACCATAAGACAAAAAAGTGACTCAAAGGGATTTTAGAGACAATAGTCCTAAATAGTTTAGGAAAGATTCAAGAAAACTAAAGGTGAGCAAGAAAAAGAGTTAAATTTATGTAAAAACACAATAGAAATAATATAAAGTGGCCTTAATTAGTCAGTCACATGTGCATCCCTTATTCTTCATAGACTATAACCAACGTAATATCCCATCCATGAATTCACATTACCAAAAATAGTCATGCAATTGAGTAGGCACCTTCACACCTTTGGTCTACAATGTCTTGCCTACCATTACTACATGCTCAAAATTTCTATGATAGGGTCATTCATAAGCCCTCTCTTTTTGGCAACGAAGTATTAGTTCACTGTTTAGGTCAACATGAAATTAATTTGTCCATCAAGATTCCATTTTCAATGTGTTTTGCCCCACCTGAATGGCACAAACTTGAAAGTGATCGCACTGGGTAAAAGTCCTAAGTTCAAGCTTTTTATGGAATCAACCAAAATAGCTTCTCATGGTCCCCCCATCAATCCAGTAAAATCGATTCAATTTTTGTAAAATAGTACATCACTGGCAACAAAATTCACTCTTAGGGGGGTATTTTTCCATGTTGATTAGTGGTAGACAATATTGTTTTGTCTCGATGTAAAAAATGCAATAACCAGTTACAACACATAAACATCATAATTCAAATGTGATATATCTCCTACCATATGCAAATTTTTGCATGAAATAGGGCACTCACCTATTTGATTGTAGACAATAATATGCACCTAGCACTACAACATTTGATGAGTGTAAATGTAGGGATATACACCATGAGATGTTCAAAACCACCACATCCAATTGCGTTATACAAATGTAAACCCTCTTAAATGATGTAGTGTTGTGTTTATTAATTTCTATTAACTGTATCAACGTATCCACCATGAATGTCCATTGTTAATCATTAATATGTTAAGCTAAATATCAGAATGCAACCTTCACTAATATGCACTTCAACAAAATAGTTTACAATGTATCATCCAATATACATTACATGGAGATAATTCCAATAATACATATCAAAATCCTCATGGAAATATATGTCACTTAGATTTTCATTTTAACTTAGCTTGCAATTAAAATGATATCGCAAATACTTTAGGGAAACAAAAAACACACAAGTACCTCTAAGCAATGTTAGCTCCTAAATGGGATAATATCTTACAACTATAGCAAAAATTAAAATCTTTGCATTAAGCTGATGTGAAGACCAAGGCATATCTCTCATGTAGTTGATTGTAAGGGCATATATGTGATGAAGATCCTCCTATGCCAATTACTATTGTGCTACACTAAATATCAAAACACCATCTTCATTAATGTGCATTTTTAAAAGAGAAATTTTCAATATATCATTCAATATGCATTACAAGGTGATATGGGGTAAAAGCACGGTGTATGGAGAATGAAAACTACCCTCAAAGGCCTTCCCGGGACCTTTGACAAACTGTAAGATTATCTGCAGATGCTACCAAGTTATACACATGCTCATCTATCAATATCAATTAACAAAGTATGGAAAGAGGATTACCTCAAGTCTCCTTCTAGATTTGTTTGGAGATCTCAATATGACCAAGAAGAACTCCTTCAAAGATGGCTCCAAATCAATTCTTGCACAAAGGAAAGGCAAACACAATCACAACATACAACCTTGAAAACCAATATATGAATCCACAATGAACATATATTTGCATGCAACTAAACTACTCATCTAAACAAGTATTAAATGAACAACTTAATGAATAATGTTACCGACACCATGGAGTAGGGAACAAAACTACAGTTCTGCATTAATAACAAAAGATTGATTACAACTATCCATTGTATCAGTCTTCCTTTGCCCATTCCGATTCTCTCTCTCTCTCTCTCTATCTCTCTCTCTCTTCTAGCTCATTTCTTCAAGTATGTGAGAGTTCACAATGGCTTAGTAGGCTATCCTTTCAAGTTCTTTGACCCCTTTCACAATGACCCTCTCATTGCTTATATAACAATCAGTTTAGGGTTGCCAAGTTCCTCATAGAGTTCACTAGGGAAAAAGCAATGAACTTGCCCTGCTTTTTAGCTCTTTCCCATTTGCCTCCTTTTCTCAGATTAGAATTTCTCCAAATAGGTTATTTTTTGATATTTCCTTGCTTCTCTTGAGCATATTTAGGGGCAAATATCTAAATATTTGTGAGTCAATTCATTGGTTTGACCCTTGGAACATCTCTTAGTTTCACTAACGCTACCCCTGGTCTAACAACTTGAGTTAGTAGGGTCACTAACACACCCTTAGGCTTGGTAACAAGCTTTATAAAGCAGGTTTTGGGTGTGCAACCAGCGTTAGTGTGGAATCAAGGCTTGCAATTGTGGTTTTTGCTTCAGTCATCATGTCTTTCACTTCTGAGTTGATGAGGAGGCCATTTTGTTGTATAAAAGATGCCCCCTAAAGTATGAGATCATAGGCAGAGACGATGGTCGAAATACTTTATTGAAACTGTAATTTTTCCTGTC
This sequence comes from Pinus taeda, assembly GCA_000404065.3. Classification (NCBI taxonomy): domain Eukaryota; kingdom Viridiplantae; phylum Streptophyta; class Pinopsida; order Pinales; family Pinaceae; genus Pinus; species Pinus taeda. Next base: position 29,243 of record APFE030162704.1, on the reverse strand, counting down.
AAAATGTAGAGAGAGAGAAGCTTCGGGCGGCAAGGGAAACCTAATACAAAACATATATATAAAACTGCTAAAATCATGTCCTGAGTCGGGAATTCCCATGCTCAGTAGCTATGTCAGAGTAATTTTCTCCAAAGAGATATGACAATACTAGCCGCCGATAAGCATAATGCAGATCCAGTGTCATAATAGAATCATCCTGAAACAACTGTCTCCAAAAAAAAATATCCACAGCTTGGGAGAGGAAGCAAGGTTGAATGATGCAAGCCTCTACCCAAGGTCTTGATTTTCGCTTCACCGAACAACAAAGATCGATAAATGTGAATATATGCATTGATGTCGAACATGCATGAAATAATCTGATTACTAGTCAATAATGGAGACTGTTAACAGATGCGAGGAAGGCCATCAATAATGGTGATGGTCTCCAATATGCACAGTACAAACTAGTGAGTGTGAAAGATGTATTTTTCGTCGAACACCTATAGAATCGCTTAACCAGGAGTCAATAATGAGAACTCTTGATCAAACACAAGGCAACCTGCCACTAATGTCTGCAAGCACCAAGGCAGTGAATGTGTTTCTAGGTTATCTTCCTAGATAGAGTGTTGAAGTCAATAGGAAGAAACCTATCGAAAGGTAGGCAATAATGTGTCCTACATCAATCGACACAAAACGAGACAAGAATGATTTTGTTTTTTTAGGAATCCTTTGAGCATTTGGGTCTCAACAACGGAGAGCATGATGAAAGGATATGTTTGATCAGTTGATGGAGGAAACAAATAGTTGACCATTGAACAATAGAAGGGACGACAATGGTTTTAACCAGACAGCACTAGACTCATGAACACTACAGAGTGTTAGGATACAGAGATGCAATTACATCAGGGTATATAGGCTAAAAATCATAGGATGGTAGGGTTCATATTGAAAGGCCGTCAAAAGGAAGGTTTATCTGAGGGAATGCCATGTTCAAGGGAATGACTGCTGCTAAACCACGCTTTCTAGTACGGAATACAGTTGTATTGTCCACTTTCCTTGTCTGATTAATTTTTTGAGTATAGATAGGTAAACTCATCGATATTTTCATTTTTAAAGAGTCTAAAAAGGACCGCAAAAAGAGCGACTCTTTTCCCTAACTGATTAGTTTAATGAGTTCAGACAAGCAAACTCGTTGATTTTTTCATGTTTTAAGAGTATGAAAAGTATTGTAAAAAGAACGAATTTATATCTTGTATGTGTAATTTAAAGAGTCCAGACTAGAGAACTTAGTGGTCTTTTCATATTTAGAGAGTTTGAAAAGATCATAAAGAGAGACTCCATGGTGGTCCCTTTGTCATAGTTGTTAACCGGGTGTGGCAAAAGGTTAACAATATACTCGAATCGATTACTTTTTCGTAAGTTAATCGTTTGAACTTGGATAAAGAGAAACCTATTTTCAATAGATGTCGACCTCATTTTGTTACAAGTACGAGGGGACGGACTAAACAGGTTTTTCCTCGTGAATTTTTAATGAGTCACGTGACGAAAACTCAATACCTTCATCAAAATTTTTTAATGAGTTAAATGAAGAAAACTTAGGGAATCTTTTTCAGTTTAGTGAGCGAGAAAAAGAGGAAAAAGAACTACTCATTCATTCTTTATAGATTTAATGAGCTCGAAGGAGGAGAAAAACTCGAGGATTTTTCAATTGAAGAGCAAGAAATGGTCCCAAAAAAGAATGTGCTCTTGCTAGTACCGTATATTTTTAACGAGCTTGGTAACGAAAACTCGGGGATTTTCCAGTTTAACGAGCGAGAAAAGTACCTAAAAGAATGTTTGGGTCTTTTTATAAAGTTTAACGAGCCTAAAGCCAAAGCTCGGGATTTTTTTGGTTTAAAGAGCGAGAAAAAAAAACACCTAAAAAGAATGATCCCTTGGTCTTTTTTAGTTTAATGAGCCGGAAAAAGATTAGAAAAGAGTTTCTTAGAGCATCGTCGTATAGATTTAACGAGCGTAACGATGAAAACTCAGAGATGTTTCTTACTTTTTAAAGAGCAATAAAATATCACAAAAAGTGCTCTAACCATCATCGCATAGATTTAACAAGCTCAATGATGAAAACTCAGAGATGTTTATATTTTTAAAGAAAAATAAAATATCACAAAAAGTACTCTATTGATAATTGCATGCAGCTTTTACTGCTTTTCATTCCTGAAGGTACTTTCATCAAAAAGCGGTAAAAAGTAAAAAACGAAGCAATTCCTATCATATGGGTTCATGCATGATAAAAAATCATGGAGAATGGACTACTTCCTCTTTAATGTTTTCAGAAAATCATGTCTCCAAAATAATATAAGGAAACACTTTGAGCTTTCACATGCATCATTTTCACTATTTGAGATTTGTGAGAGCATTCTGGAGCTAAAGAGGAGTAGATTTTCCGCAGACCATTGTAGGAGATCCGGCAACCATTCCACATGCCGTCAGTCCCAGGTGAAATCTAAAATCTTGCTTTATGCATTACTGAACCTTTCATGACAGTTTTGTGGGTGGAATTTTGCAGATCTGAGGTTCCCTAAAGCCCTATTTGTGCACTAACACCCTCCAGATGGCTAGTAGGGAGTGTTAAAAACTTTGTACGAGCCACTAGAGGGCGTTAATACTCCCTGTGCAGCACTGGGTGTAGTGTTAGAGCTAAAGGGCGCAGTGAAAACCCTCATGCATTGATTCATTAAGTGTTTTTGCCCCACTTTAACTGATTTTAGGGTTATTTTGTGCAGGTGTCAGGCCGAAATGACTCACCTATGGAGAGAACGGGTCCATGATAACGAGGAATTGCTGATGCAAAATGATCTAGCATGCATACTTGCATTGCGCTGTTGCGGGTTACTGAAGTATGCAAAGCTGAAGCTGATGAAAGGGTAGGAGGATTTACTGAGATGGATTATCCAGCACTGGGATGAACACTAGCAAGTGTTCAGGATTGGATATCAGGTGTTGGCTATTGACCACAATGACATATATTTTTTGACTGGTTTGTCGTGCTATGGGGCATAGGAAAACCTCACCAGTGGTAGGCCAGATCCATGATCTACCTCAAAGCTGGTGCAATCCTACTGCATCCCTAAGAGTGGACTAGTTAGCAACAGAGTCCCGATAGAGAGGATAAGATCCCGATCTATGTGGGTAGCTTTATGGTTTATTGTGTGGTTGGTAGGGTCAAAGAGTCCCCACGTTGCGACAAAGGCCCAACTCTTGCTTGCGGTTGACTGTGTCCAGCCATAGATTTTCAACTGGTGTGAAGCAGTGCTTCGCTAGTTGAACGCAGAATTAACATCATGCAAGACTCATACCCAACACAGTTTTGGGTACGGTACTATCATAGTCTCATTCTTCCTTGAGAGGGTACCTATTATGCACCCAAGGATGAGCTTAGGTCCCCTTGATCTGAGGGAGCCAAGGTAGGGTCGCTGGTCATCACTCAATCCTCGCACAGGAGGAGGATCGATCCAGCATTTCTTCGATGAATATTTCTTCCAGTGGCTTCGTAGCCAAATTGTGATAATTGATGACTGTGCCTATGAGGGCATGGACTTTACCGGCGACCTTGACTTGATTCTACCACCCGGGACCAACTAGGGTCCTTAAGGTGAGAATTATTTTTGACAGTACTTTAAGTATTTTTTAGCTTTTGCATGTTTATGTAATGTTTTTATAGGCAAAATAAGTACTGACATGAAACTTTTATGCTTAACATAGATGTGGCACTAGTAGGACCTGCAGGGGAACCTCACCATATGCGATGAGGAGGCCAACTACCTGCTGGAGGGGGCGATGCTGACAGTATCTGCGAGGTTCTGAGGAACCTGGAGGGTTTGACCATGGGTGTCCCCCGCCTTCCTATGAGGGAGATTCCCACTCATATGTAGCAACACATAGTTGGTGTACCTGAGCATTTTCTTGTTCCTCTTCAGAGGGTAGCTAGAGTGGTTTTAGCATTTTTGGAGCAATAGGCTCTTTTTAGTAGGTGTTTTGGTGTAGGCACATAAGTTTTTGTAGCTGGGATTTTATAGCCATTTTGTACTTAAAACATCCAAGTTTTGGAATGTTTTGATGTAGAAGACTAGATTTTGATCTATATATATAAAGATATTTTTGGTATTTTGATGGTGTAAATGTGTTATTAAATGTTTTTTGTAACAAATTTTAACTCAGTAAATGTTTTACTTTTCATGCATGTTGCTATAAAGAATGAGACTAATGCCAATCTAATACATAGTTATCTAATGAATTAGCAACTGTATTTAATTCTTGAGGAACATGTCCATATGTGATTATTTCAAATCGACGTTCCAGGAGCCACACCCTTAGATAATGATGTAACAAGGTTGGATTACGAATGGGATAATAGTTTTTCAATTGCATAACGACTAGCTGGGAGTCTAACCTGACCACCAGATTGGAGATTTCCCTTGATGATGCTTCCGTGATAAGTGTAACGGTGGACATGTACTCAGCAATATTGTTGGTGGCGGTACCAAGAAAGACTCCTCTGAATCAAAATAGTCCCGACTCGGGTGTGTAAATGACCCAAGCAGCTGATGCAATGTGCCGTGTGTGATGACTGGCACCATCCATGTATCCTAAATATGCTAAAGGTAATGACGACATCTGCATTGCGAGAAGAATGCATGAGACAAGTACTCCACTAAATAACAAAAAAATCCAATCACACCAAAAAGGGAAGCGAAACTTATGAATACATAAAATTACAAAGCACATGCCCAGTGCAATACTAGGCATAATACTTTTTCAGATAGAGCCCATATCTAGGCTCCTTGAGTAGGACTCCTTCTCAGTCCTGTAGTTCATATGCTCTCGCAGGGAGGACTTTCATTATGACATAGGGACCTAGCCTTTTGGGTTGAAGCGTGCATGCCTCCAAGAGGTCATCTTTTGGATGATAGAGCAATACAAGGTCACCCTCTCGGTAAGGAGGTAACGTAAGCTCTTTCGAAAATAGGGATTGTACCTGGCGCTTGTGAGCCTCGAGTGATAAGACGACATATTGATGGGTTTTATCCATTTGTTTAAGGTACAGTAAGCGTTCTTCTTTGGTAGTAGTGCCGAGCATGGGTTCAACAGCTATTTCCAGGGAAGGGATCTGACACTCAATGGGTTTGTCAGCATTGTAAAACTCGATCTCATGCGTGAAAGTAGAGGGATTAGTGCCGAGAATTTCCTCGAGAGGCCCATTGAATGCATCGTGGAATTCCTGAAATAGGAAGGTGGAGCTCGCAATTTCCTCAGGATTGCAATCCGCTCTCATCTGGATGTTTTCCATGATGATTGTCTTGACATAAATATCAATGGGAAATGATCTGGAAGTGTCGCCCATGTTTCCTTCTGCATCCAAAGTTTGGATGGTCGTATATGGAGAGGAAAGGATTTATGGTATGTCAGGGGACAGGATTTGGAGAGGTATCATGTCCGAATCAAATGTCGGAACATGATTGTGCCAATCCTACCAATGTTCCTCTCCAAAACTCATGATTTCTTGAACAGCTCCATCTATAGGAAGGAGTTGATTGAATGGATCTAAAGGAGGAGCGGTTATCGAAAGGGCGGCGGTACCATCAGTAGTAACCAACATGACCAGAGATGTGGATGTGGATTGAATGGCTTGGTAGGCCAATTCAGCTGGTGATAGTGGCATCTGGTCTCCAAATGTGTCAAGGTCGGAAGGATTCGACAGGATCCATGGATCGGTCAGTTCATGAGGAATAGATGAAAGCATGTTGACCGTTTGTGAAACCTTGGGCGGTTGAAGAGGAAAACATCCCATGAGGGAAGAAGCCTTTAGTAGACCGGTACCTAAACTTACATAGCAGTTAGTTCCACCTCCTACTAGGGGTACGAAGCCACTTGGTAATGGTGAATAATCAGGGGTGCAGAAAGACAACTGATCTACTCTAATAACCTTTCCATCCAATGGAAATATGATGATGCGAAAGATAGTAGATACGACGACCATCATGGCATATGTCCAACTATGACCCAATAAGAGATTATAGTCGAGTTTCTTGTCTATGACTTGTATGTCCACCGTTATGGTTTTCCCATACAAAGTGATGGGGAAACTGGCTAGGTATCCTTTTGGGATAAAGGTGTGGCCGTCGAAAGCTTTAAGGGAGTTCGACGACAGGGATAAGGTTGGAGAACCTAGGGTGAGCCAATATGAAGCCGACATGACGCAGGTAGAAGCACCTTCGTCGATGATAGTTCTGTGTATACCTTTACCTTTCGAAGTTATATGCAGTTGGAATGCAAGTTGGTGAGAAAGGGGAGGTTTACACTTGTCCATGTCGAAAATAGCAAGCATATAATTCGTTGGGTCAATACCTCCAATAGCCAAAAGCAAAGCTTTTTGTTGCATTGGGCATGTTTGTAATACTTCGAGTGTCGACATAGTCGATGGCGCTTGCGCGAAATCCTCTATAATGTTGTAGTGTTGGGCGACACGTGTAGATGTATTGTGCATTGTGCGTCGAAGTGCCCCTTTTGGGGGTCGAATTACAAACTCCTCAACCAGTCGTTTGATATGAAAATCATTGGGCGGTGGTGGATTTTGACCTAAGGATGGTTCTGCTGCAGGAGCGACAAGAGCTCCATAAGGTTTGGCTCTTGTGGCAAGTTATACCGTTTCAAATGTGTAAATGGTAGAAGATCCTTCACCAGCGGAAGGATGTTGCAAACCATCATTTCCCCCTTGTGGGGGTTGTGGTTGGTTTGCAATAATATTTTGTTGCTGTTGAGTGGGAAAAGGATTTCTAAAGACAGCGTCGGCCTTACTAGAATCCATTTTTGCAAGGTATTCTGTGCATTCCTGAAGCCGTGGACAACACCAGGTAGTGTTGTCTTTAGCACAGAGTTTGCATGGATATCTGGTGGGTTTATCCTTTTTCTCGTTAGTAGGTGCAGCGGCCTTCTATTTTAGGTTGGGTTGCTTTGGTGACTACTCTTCAGAAGGAGAAGTCTTTTTCTTATTCTTCTTGTTCTTGCCACAGATTTTTACTTAGACTGCATAGATTTTATCATAGTGGTGGGAAGAGTAGTCGTATTGGTAGAGGGGTCCACTACCAACTTGGAAATGTGACCACTGAGTTGTTTTACAACAGCCCCAGAGGTTGCGCCAACAATTCCGTCGGCGTGTGCTCTGGGGTGCTGAGTGGCAGAAGCATTGGGGTTACCGGGAGCATTGGGGATTATGTCGTAAAGAGTGCTAGACTGTGAATATATCAGATCTAAGTGCTGGGAAGGATGTATGGATTGGTCTTCTGTGACCACACCACCTAGAGTGACATCACTAGTGATTTACGGGAGTAAGGACTTGCAGAACTAGTCTGTTAAGAGAAAATCTGGGATGGGAGCTTTGACTAACCTCCGCCTACGTCTCCATTCATGAATATGATCAGAGATGTGGGTGGTAGTATCCTGACGAAATGAAGTGAGGATCTTTGTCCCAGTCTCATAGCGAATGGGTAGCTAGAAGTGCTTTAGGAATTCCATCGCTAAAGCATCAAAGGTGTTTACTGACATGTGTGGTAACTCAATATACCATTTCGCTGTGTTTCCAGTGAGGTTGCGGGGAAAAATATGTAACCAGACACTATCATCCACCATAGAGTTTGAAACACACCAGAGATGGTAGGTGGTGATATGGGTGCCCGTATCCTCCCCTTGTTTTCCATCGAAATTTGGGATGTCCATTGGTATTTTATGCGGGATCGACGACCATTATAAGTTGTGATAGATGGGGTCGTTTGTCAACTTGTATAGGTCGGGTACATCCAACGTTGCCAAGAAAGGCAGAGAGTTAGGTGCCCCTGACTCAGACCATGGTGATGGCGGATGACTTGAGGAGCTTTGCGCTCCTCCCATCGTTTGGTTCCCCATATTATACAAGGGTTGCATGGTGCAACAGTTGCTTTGAGGTATGGTGTTGTAGAGTGGATTTCCATGAGGCGTTTGACACTAGGGTATGAAATTTCCCCCAGTATAAGTGGTGCCCCCTTGACTCATTTGAATATGTGAGTAGGGTGCCCCCATGGACTGGTTGGGAACCCTTTGAGGACTCCTGCCTGACATAGAACTAACCATTTGTCCTTGATTGACAGAGGGAACACTCATGTCAGTGATTGACCATGCATGCCTGAGAACAGAGGGGGAACTGTTATGTTCCCTACTGACATGTACATATTGGGAACCCCCCAAGTATATGAATCTAGGGGTTTGAACAGTACATTGGTGGCCAGCCATGTTGTTGGTAAATGAGAACCGCACCCATAGTGCTGCATTGAGTGTTATAGGGAGAATTGTATGTGGCACTTGTCAAAGGTATGCAGTTTGGCACCATAGGGGTGGAACCTGGCATCTGCTGGGTTCCACTCATAGCGGGTGTCATGTGAGTGGTTGTACCTGGGAAAAACAGGATAGCGAGATTCACCATTACCAATGTTGTGGTGACTGTCGATTGGGGGAGTGGTGAAGGACCAAAAGTGTCCCTAAAGTTCCACAACCCATTAGTCATCGATTGGATAGATGGAAATTTTCACACTACCGAAGCAGGAAGTACAGGTACCATGGGAGCCAAGACAGGTTCCAACGGATTCGTGAGCAAAGGGTTAATGGGAGGAAGAAATCTTCCGTCAAACTTGAATCGTTAGTTGTGCAAACAAATCTCGTGTGATATCTAGGAGACTGATCCCCCAAAGATGGGGAATCCAGTTGAGTGGAACTCGACAGATCTTCCACAATGAGTGGAGGAAGTCTTAACAATCGTTTGGAGTGACGAGGAGCGCCGGATGTAGCCATGGTGAATGTTAATTTTTATCAATAATTTTATCGTGATATTCTTTAAAGTCTCAAATGATAGCACTCAGGTACCTAAAAAATATAAAAAATACACTAAATGCATCAATCAGCAAACAGAGGGAAATTGCCTCATCTGATAAGCATCGTTCACTAGAGATGAAACCCATTATCTCAATGAATAATAGAGAAGGATGGCCAAATGTATAGTTACGGTTACTCTAGTGCTTCGCCCGAACCTCATATTGAGGGGCCAAGTACTCTCGTGAAGATGAGCACCCTCCCAAAAAGTAAAGACAACGTAGATCCGTCTGTGCTAGGTAGCAGGACAGCCTGTCCCAGTCACCTTGTGTAAGTCCCTATAAGTTTAGCCACTAGAGATACCTCAGATCATAGACACCACTGGGGGGGAGATAGTCGTAGATAGCACACTGTGTGGGCAGGATACCTGAGTCCCTGACTCAGTTCTGAAATCCCCGAAGGGATCCCCAACACACAGAATGCCCAAAGGATTTGTAAGAGAAGGTGGGATACCTTCAATTATAGTCCGATGTTGTCTCATAATTCACTGCGCTTTTACTGGAGTGGTCTTGATAGTATGAGTGCAGAAGAAATTTTTCACTCGCTAATGACACTAGTTTTGGTTTTCGACCTTGGCCAGTTTACTCACATGCTTATCCCAAGATCCTAGCGTAGCTAATGTTGGTTTGCTCAAAATAGTTACTGATTGATTTTTATGTAAATTTTATGTGTACTTGATTATTGTCTTCAGTAGGGGAGTTGATGTATGAAATATGGTGAGACTCTTGACTCAATAAATCATGCAAAAACAATGCTCTGATTTTTTTTTTCAATTTAATGCAAACAAGCTGTATTCCACATATTCATATTTTTCACATATTCATAGTTTCTTCCATGCATCTATAGTCTTTCAACACATGCATAGACAAGAGATTCTTTTCCAATGTTTCGTAACAACTACTTGTAACCAAAATGAAGCAAATTATAACTATTTAAATAGAAGGATGAATACAAATTGTCAGCCTTTCTTTCAGAAAAATGCTTTTAAGAGAGAAAAACCAAAACTTTTTTCCTAAAATAAATTTCTAGGACACCAATTTTTCTAGCATAATACAATTACAGATCTTATTTCAGCCCATGAGAAGATTTTCTACCCCTTTTGGTCCACAGACATTGCTTAAAATCAATGTAATGGGAGACTAACGCTGTGTAACAGTGGCTACAGAGAGTTAGTAGGCCCACTAGCGCTCACTGTGAACAGGCACAATGCTTTATAAAGCTCTGTATAGCCTGCCAAGCTGCGTTAGTGTGGGAAATCTATCATAAAGAGAGTTTCCAAGATCAATTTCTGAGATGAATGTATACTAGCAAGATGCAGCAAGATATTTGGTGGATCAGAAAAAGGATTGTTGAAGAATAGGGAGCTCTTAGAAGATAGAGAGAACTTAGAAGAGTCTGGGTAAACTGGGAACTATATGTATAGTCCCCAGTGGAGTCGCCAATTTTTCTATGGGATAAAATGCACGGTGTATGGAGAATGAAAACTACCCTCAAAGGCCTTCCCAGGACCTTCGACAGACTATGAGATTATCTGCAGATGCCACCAAGTTATACACATGTTCATCTATCAATATCAATTAACAAAGTATGGAAAGAGGCTTACCTCAAGTATCCTTCTAGATTTGTTTGGAGATCTCAATGCAGCCAAGAAGAACTCCTTCAAAGCCGGCTCCAAATCAATTCCTGCACAAAGGAAAGGCAAACACAATCATAGCATACAACCTTGAAAACTAATATATGAGTCCACAATGAACATATATTTGTATACAACTAAACTACTCATCTAAACAAGTATCGAATGAACAACTTAATGAACAATGTTACCGACACCATGGAGTAGGGAACACAACTGCAGTTCTTTATTAATAATGGAAGAGTGATTACAACCATCCATTGTATCAGTCTTCCTTTGCCCCTTCTGCTTCTCTCTCTCTCTCTCTCTTCTAGCTCACTTCTTCAAGTATGTGACAGTTCACAATGGCTTAGTAGGCTATCCTTTCAAATGCTCTGACCCCTTTCACAATGACCCTCTCATTGCTTATATAGCAATCAGTTTAGGGTTTCCAAGTTCCTCATGGAGTTCACTGGGGAAAAATAAATGAACTTGCCTTGCTTTTTGGCTCTTTCCATTTTCCTCCTTTTCTCAAATTAGAATTTCTCCAAATAGGTTATTTTTGGATCTTTCCTTGCTTTTCTTGAGAAAAGTTAGGGACAAATATCTAGATATTTGTGAGTCAATTTGTTGGTTTGACCCTTGGAACTTCCCTTAGTTTGATTAACGCTGCCCCTGGTCTAACAACTTGAGTTAGTAGGGTCACTAACGCACCCTTAGGCTTGCTAACAAGCTTTATAAAGCAAGTTTTCAGGGTGCAACTAGCGTTAGTGTGGAATCAAGGCTTGCAATTGTGGTCTTTGCTTCAGTCATCATGACTTTCACCTCTGAGTTAATGAGGAGTTTATTTTGTTGTATAACACAAGGAGATAGTGATACTCATGCTAAACAAAATTTTCAAAAAGGGATATGCCATATTAATTTTAATTTAAAAACTTGTTGTGAAGAAGACATCACAAAGTCAACAAAACCCTCAAATGGAATATTCTACTTTACATTTAATTAATTTTCTTACAGACATCACAAATACAATATTGAACCACAAAGTGGACAAGCACCCTTAGCAATTTTAGTGACTAAACAAAGAAATACACATTGCGATTTGAGTAGTAAATATTAAAATACATACTTGACAAAGCTAATATGAACACCAAGACTATGATGAGATCAAGAACAATCTAGTCAAATGAAAATCCCATAAGTGACCAATTCCCATGTGGGATTCCTTGTATTAGAGTGACTAAACAAAGAAATACACATTGCAATTTGAGTAGTAAAGATTAAAATACATACTTGACAAAGGTAATATGAACAACAAGACTATGATGAGATGAAGAGCAATCCAGGAAAATGAAATCCCATAAGTGACCAATTCCCATGTGGGATTCCTTGTATTAGAGTCAAAGCACATCTGCCATGAATAAAAATCACATCAGATCAGATGATATCTACATGAAATTATAAATACCTATATAGATATCGTCTCAAGTTACCCAAATCACAATAAATTTTATTGTGAATGATAAAAAACAATGCATCCACAATAAAACAATTTTTTCTCATGATGAAAATATTTTGTTCCCACTAAAGAAATAAATTATCCATAAAGAATTTGAAGAGAAAAAGCATCACGAAATATGAAGAGAACTTTTTTCTTTTCTTTTTTTCGGGTTCGACCCAAAGCTTTATGAATACAACATTATTGTCGATTAAACCCTTGGTAGCCATTAGTGAATGATGAAGGTAATGATTGGAGTACTATGTCTTATAAGAGCAATGCCTTCTTCATGTGAGCCTTCCTAAAGTATTGCTCGACTGAAGAGTAACGATTTGTATATTTTTGGCAGCTGAAAATTTAAAATGGTTTTCCAAATTAATCACAGTTGTATGCATAACTTTATCAATAATCCGGTATAGCTATGGATTTTCAAGAATTTAAGTAAAATAGGGTTTTAGAATTACCCCCATAAAAATATAATTTAAATAATTTTACTGCAACATTCAAATCAATTTTTGGATTTTCAAGAATTTAGGTAACATAGGGTTTTAGAATTTCCTCGGTAAAATTATAATTTAAATAATTTTACTGGGAATTCTTTTTTTACAAGATCCATGCCAATTTTGGGCTATCCCTACAAGTTTTTGGCCATCCTAGCGACGACCTTAGGATGCCATTTTTTTCATTATTAGAAAACAAATTTAAATTGTTATGTGGTTTATATTCAAATTTGGTGGATATGGTTGGAGCATGCCATTTTTTATTGGCAAATTAATTTAAATTTTTATGTGGTTTATATTTTATTTTTATGGCTATGGTTAGAGATTTAATTCTCATGTGTTAAATTTTTTTGTTGGTTTCCCTTTGAAGTCATCATTCCAAAGAGGTTCCATTACATAATTTGGACTTGTCTACAGAGCTCCCATTATAAAGTTGGCACTAATTACTAAAGAAGTTAGAGATTAAATTTGATGGTAATTGTTTAATGTATTATTTTTTTAATAATGGAAATACCCAATATAGAGTATAGGTGTACGTGTAATGTAAGTATGTAAACAATTTTAATATCAACTTAATTAAAAAATAGGAAAAAACTAAAAGTGATATCGGGGATGACTATAAACATTTAAATGTTGGGTTAATTAGTAATAAAATTGTACAATAATAAAAATAATAAAAAATAATTTGTTATATTTTGATTTTGTTATTAGCTTGTGAATAGGCTTTGTTACAATACCATGGGCCAATACCAATACCATGTCTTATCAATACCACATGCCCAAAACCCTAACTTATTTCACAACCAAAATATTTTATAATAATATCACAACATTTTAAACCATGGATATTCACCCTTACATTACCATGGATATCATTAACTTGTAAACCTAGTCTCTATTTCAATACCATGGGCCAATACCACATACAAAAAAAACATAACTTATTTCATAATCAAAATGTTTAAAAACAATATGAAAATATTATTAACCATGAATATTCACCCCCACTTTACCATGGATATTATTAACTTCTAAATAGGCTTTGTCACAATACCATGGGCCAATGTCATTGCTTATGATGCCATAAGCCCAAAAAACATAACTTATTTCACAATCACAATATTTTATAACAATATGAAAAGATTCTTCATCATGGACATTCACCCTCACTTTTCCATTGATGTTATGAACTTGTGAGTAGGATTAGTTATAATAGCATGGGGCTAATAGCAAGGCTTATCAATACAACATGCTAAAAAATCATAACTTATTTCACAATCAAAATATATTTTAACAATATGACAAGATTGTTAACCATGGATATTCACCCCCAGTTTACCATGGATATTATTAACTTGTAAATATGCTTTGTTACAATATCATGGGCCAATACCATGGCTTATCAATCCCACATGCCCAAAGATCATAACGTATTTCACAATAAAAATATGTTATTTTAATTTAATTTTATAACATTTTTAAAATTGAAGCCAACATATTCAAGCTTGATATTCTTTTCAATGACCTGCTCTCTAATGAAATGATATTTGATCTAAATGTGATTTGTTTTGGAATGTATCACACAATTTTTAGAGATACTGATGGCACTAGTGTTAGCGCAGAAGATGGAAATAAGATCATCAAGCTTAACTTGAAGATCTTGTAATGTTTGCTTCATCCAGACTACTTGAGTACAACAAGCTGCTACCGCGATGTATTATGCTTTTGTTGTGGATAACGAGATTGAAGACTGGTTTTTACTTAACTATTAGACGAGGTAACCACCTAGGTAGAACACTACTCCACTGGTACTCTTACGATCATCAACACTTCATGCCCAATCTGCATCTATATAAGCTTGGATGACTAGACCATTTCCTTTGGGATATTAGAGACCATATTTCTTTGTGCCCTTAATTTATTGAATAGTTCTTTGACGACAATGATATGAGATTCTTTTGGTGCTGCTTGGGATCGTGCTACCTGTCCAACTACCTGCATCATATCTGGCTAGGAGGTTGTCACATATAAGAGACTACCAATCATGGATCTATACAACCTTTGGTGCACATCGTTTGATGAGTCTTCTATGCTTAGCTTGAAAGTTGTTACCATGGGGGTAAGGACTGGATTGCAATATTCCATCTAGAATTTCTTGAGCACTTCTTTGAGGTACCTGGTTTGATATATGAATATTCCTTTATCCAGCTGAGAAATATGAAGCCCTAAAAAGTACGTCAGTTCACCAAGCATAGACATTTCAAAGTTACTTTGCTTTTTTGTGGAAAAGTCTTTAGTTAATTGATCATAATTTCTTGCAAAGATTATATCATCCACATATATTTTGATAATTATTAGGTTATCTCAATCCACTTTCACATAAATATTGTTGTCAGCATCCCTGTTGATGTAAATATCCGTCAAGATGATCATACCAAGCCCTAGGAGCGTGCTTGAGACCAAATATAGCCTTCTTTAATCTACAGATGTAGTATTCTTTGTTGGAGAGAAGAAAACCTTCAGGTTGTTCAATGAAAATTTCTTCCTCTTGTTCGCCATTTAGAAAAACTAACTTAACATCTATTTCGTAGACCTTTATTTTTCTCTAGCAAGCATAAGCGAGAAACACCCTAATAGCTTCCATATTGGAAATGAGAGCAAATGTTTCTTCAAAATCGATTCCTTCAACATGTGCATATCCTTTGCAGACTAATATTTCCTTGTTCCTTGTAACCTGTCTGTCCTCATTCAATTCTTTTCTTAAGACCCATTTAGTTCCAATAACATTTTTATCCTTTGGTCATGGAACCAATTCCCAAGTGTCATTCTTCTTAATTTGATCCAGTTCTTCATTCATAGCTGCTACCAAGTGTTCATTTTGAATAGCCTCCCCAAAATTGCTAGGCTCAAAATTCGCTGATATAGCAAGATGGGCTTGTTGTGATGAACCTAGTTGTCGACTTCTTCTGGTTCTAATTCCTTCATTTATGTTGCTGATGATTTGATTTGACAGATGATTCTTTTGACACCATTCTTTTAAAGATTTATGAGATTTTTCTTGTACATACTGATGATCATTTCTTATTTCCTCTTGTTTGACTGTTGTTTCCTTATTTGATTGATCTTGTTATGGAGATTCTTCTTCATCCTTCACAAATTCTACCTCAAGACCCTGAGATTTTCTTTGAGATATGATCTCCTTGTTATCCTTTAGAACACCATTTTTGTCGAAAGTAACATTTATGCTTTCAAATATTTGTTTTCGCCTCACATTGTAGCATATATAAGCCATTCTTTTGCGAGAATAACCAACAAAAATACATTCGTCAACACGAGAATCAAATTTTCCCATTTTTTGGTCTTCTCTTTTGATGTAACATTTACATCCAAATATTTTTAAGTACTTGGTGTTAGTCGACCTTCCTTTCCATAGTTCATACAGATTCATGTTACAATTGTTCCTGAGCAAGCCTCTATTTAAGATGAATACGACAGTATCAACTGCTTGAACCCATAATTTATCTTCCAAGTTTGATTCCTTTAACATTGTTCTAGCCAGTTCTTGTACGGTTCTCTTTTTCCTTTCAGTAACTCCATTTCTTTGTGGTGTTCTGTGATCCGAATGGAAAATGGCATCAACCCATTGTATTCATCCACCCATGGAATTTACCCATGGTATTTTCCCAAGGTATTGTGACATCCACCCATGGAATTGACCCGTGGTATTGTGACATCTGCCCATGGTATTCATTCACCCATGGAATTGACCCGTGGTATTACGATATCCACCCATGGTATTCATTCACCCATGGAATTGACCCGTGGTATTGTATCTAAAAAATACTCTAAGTAAGAAGTCACATTTTGTAAAAGGCTAGATTGTCCACCACAATGTAGTCCTTATAGTTATTATCTATTTTAATAAAAAAAAAACTTTGTGGTTTTATTTATTGGGCACTCTCCTCTTTTTCTTCTGGCATTTTAATTTTTTAGATCTTGGGGGCATCTCCCTCAAAATCCATTTCAATCTTTTGGATCTTGCACCACCCAACCCCCCCCCCCCCCCAAAACCATGGATCTAGATCAGTGGTATTAGAGCAGGTTACGATTCCATGGGAATGAGGGTTTCATGCATATTTCGGTTTGAAATTTTTGCAGCGATATTCAATAAACTTCAGGCACACACTGTGACCTCCACAAAGAACTCTCTTGGCCCAAGTAGGAAGAATTTTTCTTTTTTCATTTTTTTGCAGGAATTTATTTTTGGATGGTGAATTTGTAGATCAGATCTAAAACATTTTCTGCAATATATACAAAAAGAAATAACATATCTGGATTCCTTGCGAAAAATACCAGAATAATAAATAAAAAAAATCAGCCAAGTCAGAGTCTGGATGAGGGACGACGACGCTCCTATAGTTTTTTGAAGTTTTTGTGCATAATTTCAGGAAAAGGATTGTAGATCTAATAGCCTCTTGAGAAATCACCCAATTAAAAAAAAGGGTCGAATTGGATTTCAGATGTGGGAGATATCACTGATTTAAAATCAACTATTTTTTTAGAAATTTTGTGACGGTGGAAACATTGCAGCGTGAATTTGAGATTCTAGAGTGTCAAGATAAGGGTTTCCATCACATGCGAAGATGTAAAATGGTATTTCTGCTTCCAAAAATAGGTTATAATAAATATTTTGAGTTATATTGACCAAGTTATGTCTATTTTAATTATGGAGCAGCATTCAAAGCGAGTTCCCTTTGGAGACGTTCCCTCCCACCCCACTTTAGTAGGCACCTGATTCACATTCATCAGTTTCAGCACAACAACATTTGGCTTGGGTTATTTGGAGACACGCCCCAATCCATGTAGGCACCTGCTACTTCATCAATAACCAATATCACGGTTATGGGTCAACCGCACAAAATCCTTGTCATCGAAGTCTATTTGCTAGGCCGCACACTGTTAGTATCACAGTTGGTCACAAGCATTACAAGGTATCTCTATCCTTTTATCTTCATTTTTCATGGTTATGGGTCATCCACAAACCCACACTTGATCGAAGTCCATTTTCTAGCCCGCACACTGTCAGTATGACAGTTGGTCACAAGCATTACAGGGTATCTCTATCCTCGGATCTTCGTTCATCATGGTTATGGGTCATCCACAAACCCACACTTCATCGAAGTCCATTTTCTAGGCCGCACATTGTTAGTATCACAATTGGTCACAAGAATTACAGGGTATCTCTATCCTTGGATCTTCATTCATCATGGTTGTGGGTTAACCACATAAAACCTTTCTCTTCAATGGCTCTTCGTATTCAACAAAGGCTTCACAAGAGGGAAATTCATGCAATGGGACCATTGCTTCTTAAGGAAAGAGGAATGATCCAAATGGAAAATGGTATCAACCCATGGTATTCATCCACCCATTTTATTCATCCACCCATGGAATTTACCCATGGTATTTTCCCAAGGTATTTTGACATCCACCCATGGCATTCATTCACCAATGGAATTGACCCGTGGTATTGTGACATCCACCCATGGAATTGACCCATGGTATTGCGACATCCACCCATGGAATTGACTTGTGGTGTTGTGACATCCACCTATGGAATTGACCCATGGTATTGCGACATCCACCCATGGAATTGACCCGTGGTATTGTATTTGAAAAATACTATAAGTCGCATTTTGTAAAAGGACAGGTTGTCCACCACAATGTAGTCCTTACATTTATTATCTGTTTCAATAAAAAAAAATATTTGTTGTTTTATTTATTGGGCATTCTCCTCTTTTTCTTCTAGCATTTTAATTTTTCAGATCTTGGGGGCCTCTCCCCCAAATTCCATTTCAATCTTTTAGATCTTGGCCCCCCCCGAAGATCTGGATCATTCTAGCTATTGATAATTTCCTTTTTATTCCATTTTCATCATAGTGTTGCTGAAATGATTTGGATGTGAATTCTCCACCATTATCTAATGTCATACATTTGATCTTCAAATAGGTTTCATTTTCGACCAATTCCTTGTAGATTTTGAAACACTCGAATTCCCTAGACTTTTTCTTCAGGAAACCGATGGTTGTCATTTTGGTGTAATCATCTATCATTAGCATAATGTATAATTTGTCATCTAAGCATTTTGTTCTCATAGGACCAGATAGATCAGTATGTATTAATTCCAATTGATGTGATGCAAAGTGTTCCTCTGTCTTGAATTCAACTTTTTTCTATTTTTTGTGCCGACAAGATTCACATTTCGTATTGGAAGGTTTTGAAAATTTTGGCATTTCTCTAACTGCTTTCTTTTTGTTGATCTTGACCAAATTGTCAAAATTTTTGTCGCATTCATTTGCACCATAACCAGATCTCATCTTCTTTTTCCAAGAAACACCCCTAAGGTGTCTCATCAAAAATGTATATGTAATTTGGAGCTCTACTTGCTGTAGCCAAAATTTTACCAAACTTGCCTCTTCTGATTTCACATTTCTTCAAGTTGAATAACATCGTGTACCCTTGACTGCACATCTGTCCAACACTGAGAATATTGTGATTCATATTTTCAACTAATAGTACATCCTTTGCTAATGCATCCTTGCTTCCAAGAGTGACTGTACCTATTCCCATGATGTTTGAAGCCCCGTAATTTCCAAAAAACATTGTTCCATCCTTCTTTTCTTTCAAGGATATGAATTTATTTTATCTCTAATCACATGCCTTGAGAAACCATTGTCAACATACCACACATTTTTGTTTCTTTGAGCCTTGAGAGCGAGAGCACATATTTTAGTCTTCTTTTTCCATATGTGTTCATTTCAATTTCGTGTGAACTCCTTTGGATATCTTCCAAGTCTACAATCTTTATCCAGGTGTCGAAAATTGTTACATTTGTAAAATTCGACATCATATTTGAGATAATCAAATTTGTTGATATCTTGCTGAGTTTTAGAATATCTATTTCTGAAACTTCTCCTAGAATATTTTTCCTACATGCGAAATTCTAGAGCTTTATGTCCAAATATTCCAAATGAATAACAATGACCATAAAAGATGGTTTGATACCTGGGAGGAATATTCTTCGAGGAACTGTCTTCCAAGGTCCTTCCTATGAGTCTTGATCTTTTGATCTAGCTGGGGGATCTACCCTTTTTGCATATCCATCTTCTTTGGTTGTCATAGAAGGACTTAACTTATTTTTGGATTTTTCTTTGTAACCAAGAACAGTCTTGTCAGTGTATGATCATTAGTTGCTGATGAGTTCATCCAAATCCTTTGAACTGTTGGCATAGTCTTGAATATTTTTCCCACTTTTTACTTCCTTTTGCAGAGAAACTATTTCAGCTTCCAATGCTTCTCTCTCCTTGTTTCTTTCCTTTACTTCTTTCCTGAGCGATTCTTCAATTCGTTTGTATTATTCAACCATGATTTTAAGATTGAGGACCTATTCTCTTTCTATCTTCAATTCATCTTCAAGAGTGTTAACATGCTTCTTTTCGGCCTTGAGCTCTTTGATAACCCTGATTACTTCATTTTGAAATTTGAATTTAGTCATTTCTTCTTCTTCATCTCCTACTTCATCATGTGTCTCTTGTTTATTATACTTGGCCATAAATAATACTCTTCCATTGAATTCTTCTTCATTATCACTATTTTCCTTGGATGAGGAATTATCTTCTTTGGAGAAGAAACTTTTCTTAAACCATTTCTTCTTGCCTTGTGTTAGTGTCAGCCATTGCGGCCTTCCTCTAGTGATCAAACATGCTCTTACAAAGTGATTTTAAGGTTTGAAGGTCAAGTTTTGTCATTTTAGTGAGTCTTCAAACAAAATTTGGTCACTAGGTTTTAGGTCTAGGGTTTGCTTTCACTCCTTTCAAATTTGTCAAAATGTTGGTCCATGTAACCATTCAACTGAATATACCATCATTCAGAGGGTTTTCATCATCATTTCAAGTTCCACTGGGTCATTTTACACCTTGTTCATGCTTCAGTTGTGCTTAGGTAAGGTTCATTTCCATCTCCTAGGGTTTTGAAGGTAATTTCTCTTGGATGATCAAATCATCAGCAAACCTTGTATCTTGATGTTCATACACCTTACCCTATCCTTAATGTACCTTATTAAACACTTCCCATCACTGAAATCCCTCAAATTCCTCCTTTTCGCACAAACCCTAGTTTCTTGCTACAACTTGACAATTTTCTAGACTAGGCCTGTGTTTTGCCCTTTTGGACCCCTTCCCTTCACCCAATATTTGAAATTATACTTTTCCCTACTTCATAACATCCCTCCCTACTTCCACAAATTTTCTTAAGAATTTAGAAGCCCTTTATCTCCTTCATTCCACTTCATTTCGACAAATCCCCTGTTCCACACATCGAGGTAGGTTTTACTAAAATGATTTTTCTGAGAAAGGAAATATGAATTTGGAAACAATGAGAGAGGTTTTTGTCCATAATAGGCCAAGGAAGAAACACGTCCTTCACTTTTTACACAGGTGTCATGGTTTTAGAGAAATGTCAAAAATACAGTTGCCTCAGGAGAATTGATGCGCCTCTGAAGTGACTTTGGGAAAATCAAGATTTATCCTAGCTTGGTTGGCCAAATGAATTTCTTGATGATTCAAATCATAAGACGAAACACATATCTTTCCAATGAGCTATCATGAGCTCAATTTGGGGTTGTGAAAGACCTTAAAAGGTTGACTGCAACAACACTCTGCCTTTAGGCAACCTCATTTGGCACATTTTGACCAGTCTTGGGAAATTTGATGTTTTACAGAGAAAATGAACTCCAAATTGAAAACTTATAGTAGGTTTAGAAAGTAGACTCAATACTCTTTCCAACGCACTATCCTGCACACAATGTGGACAAAGGAAAGGCCTCCAAACGTCTCATGCAAAACGTGCTACGCATTGGGTCTGGGGCGCGACACATTGGGTTTGTGGCGTGACGCATAGAACTACAAGCCATTTTCATCACAAATTCATCCATATTCTCAATTTTCTTGGTTTTATCCAGTCCAAACTAAGTCAACAACTCTCCAAATGCCAATGAAAGTGTGTCTTAAGATGTTTATGATGATTTAGTAAAGAATTTCAAAACCCTACCTCCTTGGAATTTTTGTTCAAAACATGATTGCTTAGGGTTTGTAAATTTGTTTTTGTTGCCATCACTCCCTCACCTTTTATTCCCTCACTTATTTTCTAGTTTCGTTAACCCATTTCACTATCCCCCATATCCCTAAATTCATTCGCCCCTATCCCTAATTCTCATTATCCTAAACCCTAGCTTCTAGGGTGAAACCCTAGTTTTCTTCATTGCACTAATGGTTGTATACCCTATCCCCTTAATCCCACTCCCCTCATACATTTTTCCCTTAATCCAATTCTCCACATATAATTTCCCAAACGCTACACTCCCCAAACCCTATTTATATCCCTAAACCCTACTTACATCCCTAAAACTCTTATTCCCATCCCTAAACTCTGTTCACACATACATTTTTACACTCTCTTCCATACACTCTACCCATTTCATTCCTCCACCATATTTTCACACTATTATCCACAAAACCATCCATATACAACCAAATTTTTAAAAACCAAAGGAAAACAATGGAAAGACACAATGATCATGGGTATGAGCAAGAGATTGAACATGACCAGGAATATTGGCTTGAGAGAACGAACTTGCACTTGGGAAAGGATGCTAGAGAAGGCCAACAAGGAGAAGACATTGTTGAGGCATATGGATTATCATTACATGGAAAGAAACAAAGTCTGCAAGGCAATAATCAAGAGCTTGAAAGCAAAGTTGAAAAGGGCATCGAGGAGGTGAAAGGAGCAGGATAGACTTTAGATATTGGCCGAGGCTTCCTTGGCCCAACACAACACTTGATGGAGAAGACTCAGCCCAAACTTCAAAACATTTGGGACAATTTTTGCATTTTTGAAAATTTTGGGCTAAAACAGAGAATTTTCTGCCCTATGCGCCGCGCCACCTGGCGCTCGCTTTTGATGGGAGCCTCCAAATGACAAAAACTTAGCATTTTTGATTTGGTATGAAAAAATATGCTTTCCTACCAATGGCCAAGAAATTTTGACAGGTTTTGAGCCCTCAAAAAGGTTAAAAACACTCAAAAAATGACCTTACTGCCCCTATTTTGACACACAGGAAGTAGTGCTGGGAGAACTCATTTTGGAGGGGAAAATGGAGACCATAATTAAAAATTCCACTTGTGTTGGAAAGTAGACAAGTTGACCTTTTCAACAAGAACACTTGGATAAAATTTGGACATCGGGAAGGTCTCCGAAAGTGGCTGCAAAAATGCGCTACGCATAGGGAAATCAGTGCGACACATTGGGTAAATTTTGCTCACTTTGACGAAGAATACTCTGTTTTTCGCCTAGCTTCTTGACATTTTGACTTTATCCTTCTTAATGTCAAACTTATGATGTAATTTAATGTAAATGGATGGATCTTGATGTAATTATGTCAATTTTTCACTCATGGAGGTAGATTCATCTATCAAAAAGTTGTTTGAAACTGAATGAATCAGTTCCCTAGTTTCTAGAGGCAAGCTGTTCCACTGCCTAATTTGTAGTTCTCAGTTTAGACTTAGTTGGAACAACTCCTAAACTTGTGAGGTCGACCCCTAGAGGCTAAGATGAGCTATGTTTTGTCTATATCTTGTGATTTTTCAGTCATTAGCATGGTTGGACTCTTGAGAAAGCTTGGAGCTTCTTTGTATATTCATATCAATAGTTTTGGCTAAGGAATAGAGACCAGGGTTTGCAGCACTCTTTGGGATCCATGTGGCATTTTTCTTTGGTACAATGCTTTCTTATGTAATTGTGAATTTACTTATGTGTTATGTATGCCATTATCTATCTTGCTTTCTTCCTAACTAAAACAAATAAGGGAAAAGGTAGAATCCATTGAAATTGCAGTGCTCTACCTAGGGTTTGCTTTAGCTTTTGATGTTTTTAGCTGTTTGAAGAGGATCCATGCCTTTTCTTGCCCTCTCAACTCCCCACCTGTCTAATCTCTCCATCTCATTTGATTTGAAGTGCCAAATCAGTTGCCTACCTTGCCCCATTGAGATCTCTGTAAGACTGAGCCTCATTCTCTGCACCCAAGATCTACCTTTCCATTGGAGCCAACGAAATCATCATTTTATTCAATCAAACTCTTTACATACATACCTAGCCTAAAATCAGTCAACATATCAGTCATCTCAAGCCCTTATTGATCATATTTTGCTGAGATTGACCTGGAGAGAGCCCTCTCCTAACTTGGTAGGGCTAGCTACCAGGTTAATCGTGGTTTGATGTTGGCCTTGGATCCTACCTTTCTCAGCCTGAGGTAGATTTAGGCTCTAACATAGTGGCGACCATACTAGGTAGGAAAAGCTTATTTGTTTTTTAGTGTTCTTGCTTTATAAACTACAGACGGAGCCTGGAGTTATGCCAGGAAGCCTTCGAACTGCACATTGCTTTGTGAGTGCATAAGTAGATAAAAGCTGCTTCATTCAATCTTCGGTCTAGTCTTATAAGCTGAACAACTGACTTGCAAATTGCCCCAGTAACTTGTATCAAGTTCATATCTGATTGTTGATGGTGGACAATAACCAGACACTGGAAAGGATGAAATCATTCACCTGGTGATTCCAAATCATTTTCGATATCAGATCCAAAGACTCCACTGGAGGATGAACCCGACCAACAAAAACATGAAAGGACAATATGGATAGATCAGGTATTCAAGTTGGAATTTAATCCAAGAGGTTTTGTTCTTTGTTGTAAATTATTTCTTCTCTTTTCCCGAGAATGTCAAGAAGGCTTTGTAAAGTATACTATGTTTGAGAAAATATCTGCGGCCTGCATTTGATTCCTTCCTTTGAAGATTGTAAATACCAAATATTTTCATGCCTTTGATCTTGATCAGGACCCTTTTTCTGAATCTTGTGATGACCATCTTCAAACTGATGAGCCTCAAGAGACCAAGATTGATTCTACAGCTTCTGTACATACCACACTACCTTGTAAATTCCAGATCGATACAAACTTCTGATTTTACCTCCTATATCCCATGCTTTCTCTAAAAATCATGATCTATATCTACCAAGATTTGGTGGTGAACGCGACAATATTACTGCTGAGAGACATGTATTGAATTTTGAGTCCTTTCTTGACCTTTTTGAAGTTGATGAAGACGATGTTAGTATTAGGATTTTTGCTCTTTCTTTGCAAGGCAAAGTCAAGAGTTGGTTCAAAACCCTGCGTGATGCGAGCATCTCATATTTTCAGCAATTCATCAAAGTTTTCCTCGACAGGTGGGTGGTCAGACATAACCCTTTCTTGATTATAGAAGAGTATAACCAGCTAAAAAGACTCCCAGGGGAGACAGTACAACAGTTTTCTGCCAGATTTAACCAAGTTTATTATTCGATGACGGTTAATATAAGACCTCCTCTTGGATCCGCTCTCTTGCACTACCCGGGTGCCTTTGATCTGAAAATGGAGTTTCATCTGACAGAAAGGAACCTTGCAACACTTGAAGAGATGCAAAATAGTGCAGTAGATGTAGAGGCTCATTTGCTGATTCGAAGGGAAAAGTTGAAGGAAGAAGAGATGAAAAACACAGATCCGGATGAATCGACATCTCTAGAGGTAAAACTCAATGTTTTGGTAAGTGCAGTGGAAGAGATTATGCAAAAGATCACCACAAGGAATGAGTATAATGTTCAAGCCCATGGCTCACTGATTGGAGAAGAACAAATGGCTACTCGAAAACATTTTCTTTCTTATCGCAGTTGTCATAGATCTAATAATGATAGTTTTATAGATCATCTTGGAGAAGAGAGATCTGTTGATATGACATGTATGCTTGATGATGTCTTTTATACTGATGATTTGCCTTAGTTTGATCAGTATGATGATGATTATGTTCTCCAAACAGAAGCTAATATTGCACACAAATCAACAGCTAGTTTGTGGGAGGAAGAAGTTCACTTTCAGCAGCTCGAATACAATGTTCAGCCATCACATACCAGCTATGGAAATGACGAGGAAAGTGCAACAAATTTTGAAGTAAGTGAAGGGTCTTTGCCTTTTTGTTTTACTTCGTTTCAGTTCATTAGAGACAACATTCATGCAATCAGAAATCAACTGTCGACAAGTCTTGATTTGGACCATCTTGAGGGCATTGAAAACCTTGTTCAAGACTTCTCATATCTAGATTTGCAACCCCCAAATGCCATCGATTGTCAAGTTGCAGATGAAGACATGGAAATTGGCACATATGATCAAATGATACAAGATGATTCCGTACCATTTTGTTTTGAATCATTTCAGTTTCTGAAGGGAAAACTGCATAATATATCTTCAAATGAGCAGCATGTAGAAAGTCATGCAATCTCATCAGAACCAATAGAAAATGGGTTGCAGTAGTCTTTTCAAGTTTTTCATGATCCAATAGCTGATGTGTTGGATAATCTCTGTAGTCAAAGTCCTTCTCCTATCTGTGAGCTTGACAAAAGTATTGATACAAACTTGATCCGACAGCTGGTTTCTTTGTCATTTTCAGCAAGAGTCTCATCACAAAGCTCAGATCAAAGTTTGCATTTATGGTATGAGGAAAAGAGAAGTAATCCATTGGATGAGCTAAGTCCCAGTGTGCATGAATTTAGAGATCCTTATGCAGTGTTTTTGGAGGTGGATAGAGAATCCATAATATTCAATGGATCTATTCACAAGTTTTCATGGGAGTTGCCTTTCAATAGTTCTCTCTTGTTGTTCATAAGCAAGCACTTGTGGAGAATTCAAACAACATCCGGAATAATTACTTGGTTGCATTGGTTGTTTCATTTCACTTGATCAGGTGATGAATGGAACAACTAGAGTAGGTTTTATTGAATAAACTTCATATTGAGAATATTTTCCAGTTTGTCGGTTGTGTTTAAGTATCGAGTTAGTTTTTAGTTGAGTGAGAGGCAATTTGTGTCGTCAAGTCATCAGTTTTCAGTCATGCATTTCGGCTTGAGATTTTGACTCCATTGCATGATGGATAAGGCACTGGTTTGTTCTCCCAATGATCTACCGTTCTTGGCACCTCCAAGGAGTTACCATCCCCATTGGAGCCAATTTTAGTGTCAGCCTTTGCAGCCTTCCTCCAGTGATCAAACATACTCTTACAAAGTGATTTTAAGGTTTCAAGGTCAAATTTTGTCATTTCAGTGAGTCTTCAAACAAAATTTGGTCACTAGGTATTAGGTCTAGCGTTTGCTTTCACTCCTTTAAAAATTGTCCAAATGTCGGTCCATGTCGCCATTCAACTGACTATACCATCATTTAGAGGGTTGTCATCACCATGTCAAGTTCCACTAGGTCATTTTACACCTTGTTCATGCTTCAGTTGTGCCTAGGTAAGGTTCATTTCCCTCTCCTAGGGTTTTGAAGGTAATTTCTCTTAGATGGTAAAATCATCAGCAAAACTTGTATCCTGATGTTCATACACCTTCCCCTATCCTCAATGTACCTTATTAAACACTTCCCATCACTGAGATCCCTCAAGTTCCTCATTTTCGCACAAACCTTAGTTTCTTGTTACAACTTGACAATTTTCTAAACTAGGCCTACGTTTTGCCCTTTTGGACCCCTTCCTCTCACTAATTATTTGAAATTATACTTTCCCCTACTTCCTAACATCCCTTCCTACTTCCAAAAATTTTCTCAAGAATTTAGAAGCCCTTTATCCCCTTCATTTCACTTCATTTTGACAAATCCCTTGTTCCACACATCGGGGTAGGTTTTACTCAAATGATGTTTCTGACAAGGAAAGATTAATTTGGAAAAACGGAGAGAGGTTTTTGTCCAAAATATCCCAAGGAAGACAATCCTCCTTCAATTTTTACACAGGTGTCATGGTTTTAGAGAAATGTCAAAAATACAGTTGCCTCAGGAGAATTGATGCACCTCTGAAGTGACTTTGGGAAAATCAAGATTTATCCTAGCTTGGTTGGCCAAATGACTTGCTTGATGAGTCAAATGATAACTAGAAACAAATATATTTCCAATGAACTATCATGTGCTCAATTGGGGGTTGAGGAAGACCTTCAAAAGTTGATTGCAACAGCACTCTGCCTTTAGGCAGCTTCATTTGACACATTTTGACTAGTCTTGGGAGATTTGATTTTTTACAAGGAAAATGAACTCCAAATTGAAAAATTCTAGTTGGGTTGGAAAGTGGACTCAATAAGCTTTCCAAATCGCTATCCCACACCCAATTTGGACACCGATAAGGCCTCCAAACATCTCCTACAAAAATCACTATGCATTGGGTTCGGAGCGCGGCGCATTGGGTTTGTGGCGCGACGCATAGAGATGCAAGCCATTTTCACCACAAATTCATCCATATTCTCAGTTTTCTTGGTTTCATCCGGTCCAAAGTAAGTCAAAAACTCTCCAAATGCCATTAAAAGTGTGTCTGAAGATGTTTATGATGATTTAGTGAAAAAATTTCAAAACCCTACCTCCTTGCAATGTTTGTTCAAAACATGATTGCTTAGGGTTTGTAAATTTGTTTTTGTTGCCATCACTACCTCATATTTTATTCCCTCACTTATTTTCTAGTTTAACCCATTTCACTATCCCCTATATCCCTAAATTCATTCACCCCTATCCCCAATTCCCATTATCCTAAACCCTAGCTTCTAGGGTGAAACCCTAGCTTTCTTCATTGCACTAATGGTTGTATACCCTACCCCCTTAATCCCACTCCCCTCATACATTTTCCCCTTAATCCCATTCTCCACATATAATTTCCCAAACGCTACACTCCCCAAACCCTATCCATATCCCTAAACCCTACTTACATCCCTAAAACTCTTACTCCCATCCCTAAACTCTGTTCACACATAGATTTTTACACTCTCTTCCATACACTCTACCCATTTCATTCCTCCACCATATTTTCACACTGTTATCCACCAAACCATCCATATACAACCACATTTTTCAAAACTAAAGGAAAACAATGGAAAGACACAGTGATCATGGGTATGAGCAAGAGATTGAACATGACCGGGAATCTTGGCTTGAGAGAACAAACTTGCACTTGGGAAAGGATGCTAGAGAAGGTCAACAGGGAGAAGACATTGCTGAGGCATATAGCTTATCATTACATGGCAAGAAACAAACTCTGCAAGGCAAGAATTAGGAGCTTGAAATCAAAGTTGAAAAGGGCATCGAGGAGGCGAAAGAAGCAAGATAGACTTCAAATATTGGCTAAGGCTTCCTTGGCCAACCATAGTACTTGATGGAGAAAACTCAGCCCAAACCTCAAAAAATTTGGGACACTTTTTGCATTTTTGAAATTTTTGGGCTAAAAAACAGAATTTTCTACTCTATGTGCCGCGCCACCTGGTGTAGGAATTTACAGGGTAAGTTCCTCAGATAGAACACGAAAGGACACCAATCACAAACAGATCACCGATCAATACACCCGTATTTTTGACGTGGTTAAAACCCTCAAAGAGGGAAACAGTCCACGGCCTGAGCCAAAGCAGCCACTGCAAGCTATTTATTAATAAAAGAATGAAATTTTACATAAGCTTCTCTCATGAACAGTTAACCTACAAATGACCCGCCATGCTCTTTAAATAGAGATCATGGACCAATCGGGTGTTAAGCCACGGATCAAGTG
>APFE030162699.1:107383-118397 GCA_000404065.3 Pinus taeda | reverse complement strand
TCAGTGTTAACAAGTCAATAATATTTCTTTTCACAATCTGATTTGTATACGCTACTTCAGTTAATGAAACTTGCATATTTACACAATTGTTGTTAAGAGAACTAGAGTATATCCTGCAGACTTATAATTTAGTTAATTCATCAAATGTTGATCTTTAATCTGTGTATCAGAACCATATAATAGTAACCAGGTACAGTAAAAATAGAGTAGACAATCACACACAAGAACACAAGATATAAGGTGGAAACCCAATGTGGGTGAAAACCACCTGCTACAATATGTCTCTATCTTCTTTTAATAAGAAACTTATTTTTAAAATATTTATGTACTGGTTCAGTCTTATACCAGTACGCAGGCTTCTACCTGCAGAAGGCTACAACCTTCTCTTGTTCTCCATCTTCTCCTGGAAGGGAGCTACAACCCCTTTAGCTCTTGTACTAGCTGATGTACTAGTACATAGGTGCTGACCTACAAAAGGCTACAACCTTCTCTTTTCTCCAGGGACCACGTTTCATAAATTTTCAGACTGGATCCATCAGTAACATCAAATGTATCTGCATCAACCAATATCCTTTGTACCAACCAAAACTGAATCAAACAATCACTTTTCTAAGAGTTGTAACCCAAGCCAGAACCCATAACACTGCAACAAAAAATAGAAGTAGCTAAAACATATTTTATGAGGTGTATGCTACTTCAATGTGTCGAACCTGCGTGCATACGCACTTTTCTCAAGACAAACATGTGTATACGTTGTTTTGAAATGCTGAACCAGCGTGTATACACGCTCTTGCTGTAATGAACCTGCGTACAGATTTGTAAAAGATGATTTAACTTTTACAACTATTCAAACATCAGTTATACCCAGATCATCAGATTTACAAATTATGACATGCGCCAACTATTCAGATAAAAGATCAAAACCACATAAAGATACTTCTCTTCAAGCCTTAAGATCTTGACTCATCAATAGAACTTATCCTTCTTCAAGCCCTCAGGTTCCTCCTTGATTCAGATCCATCTATGCATCATAACCCAATGACCAGTATTCTAGATCTTGCTCTTCAGGAGATATTCAATTCTTGAGTGTATTTGCTTAATGATCTCCTCCTCCTTTTATAGTCTTAGGCATTACTCAATACCATGGTCCAAAACCACTTAGAAGCAATACCTTGGACCAAATACCTGGGGCCAATACTTCAGTTAAGATACCTTGGATCAATACCATGGGTCAAAACACCAGAGACCAAAACCAAGTTTTCAACATGTATGCTCCTTTCCTTGCGTGAAAGTGTGTGTATAAGCATACACGCCTTTTGGTCAGCGAACCTGCGTGTATACGCGGCTTGGTCAAGGGAAACCTACATATACCTTTTTTTCTTCATTCTGAGAGCCTGAATCTGTGATTTGTCATCTGAGTGAGTTGTCATCAAGGAAAAAACTATGTCATAGCGCTAAACTTGTGTCATAATGCCAACAGTTGCATCTTCAACATTGCCTTTCAACAAGAAAGGATTATCAAATACCCCAATCCCGCCTCTATGAAACTCAAATTTTCCCCTTGACAGTGCCTTAGCCAATATTTCTGCATCTTTTTCCTCTGTAGGAATGTACTCCAGCAACATGATTCTCCTCTACACACAATATCGTAGATAGTGATACCAGATGTCGATATGCTTGGACTAATCATGAAAAACTGGATTCTCAGAGAGTTTGATACAACTCTGATTATCATAGTAAATCACTGTAGGATCCATCTACTGACCAAATAACCCAACAAGGATCTTCCTCATCTAGATACCTTCCCAAGATGCTTGACTGGTAACCATGTACTATGCTTCTGTCGAACTGAGTGCAACTAATATCTGCTTCCTGTTGTACCAAGAAACTATTGCTAACCCAATACTAAAGATTCCCCCTGATGTGCTCTTCTTGTCTGATGGAATCCCTACCCAATCTACATCTGTGAAGCCTTGTAGCTTCACTCCCTCTGCCTGTCTGTACCAAAGACCAAACTGAGTGGTGCCTATGAGGTATCTCAACATGTGTTTAGCTTCCTTCCAATAAAGTTTGGTTGGCTTAAATATTTCTTGGCTAAGTTGGTGATCTGAATTGGGGTAGATTAGTAATGTTGTGCCAATTCCCCTCATCAGTATATAAAACTTTACTTGAGGTTTGACTCCAAAATAGCAAGTAAAAGCATGAATTTTATTGTTTTTACTTAACTTAGTTTCGTGAAGAAAAATTAAAACATGAAACCAAAACATTTAAATGGAATCATGCATCAAACAATAATACACCGACCATTGATAAAGGAGTTCACCCCTCCTAGGCTACATCTCCTTGGATCAGCTCTAAAGGCATGACCCCTTCTCATTATGCTCAATATCAAAAAACGAAGAGTACATAAGCTGTTGAAATGGAATCGATAGTTTCTCCTTCAAAGAAACAACTTCCTACAAAATTTCTCACTCCATACACATGTTAACCTACAGCTAAACATGTAAATATTCAACAAATACAGGCATCTTACACTAAGACCCCATACTCCAACCTCCAAGAACATAAACAATACTACCATCCACTTGAAGTACTCAAACAATTCTCTTTCTCCATACACATATAGAGCAAAGAAGAAATAAAGTTACATCACTGCTATAATGGTTGTTGCAGATAACATATGGAGGCTGGAAAATGCCTACAAAGTCATCTCCATCTTGGAACTCCTCCATAAAATGAATCAACACTCTAGTTGATTAGGGAACCCATAGGCTTCACTTTACAAGAATCCTATCCAGAAGTGCTCATTTTCTTCTAAAACATGTTCTAATGAGTTCATAATGCCCAAAAATAGCTATCTAGCCTCTTTTTTCATCCCATTTAGTCGAAAATTGCCTTAGTTATGACTTCTGTTAGTCTTTCCACAATTTTCTCCTCCAAATCTAGCTTACTACTAGTTAAATTCATAATCCGTAGTTAAAATTGGTAGTTCTGCTGAAATTAGCGGTTCCACGATATTGATGATCAACGTAGAGGAGCTTATGTATTGTGTATGTTTTCCGCAATAGTACATGATCAGGATAATCTTTGTTGAATATGTGTTAAATTATTCAAAGTTTCTACACCATTGGCGTACATACCCTTACATCAGGCACTTTGCAGACTCATCAAGATTATTAAATACAACATATAACATATCGCATCTGGGAACCCCATCGCAATCACAATCGACACTTAAACCTTCGACGTCTCAACCTAACTTGCGCTTTGCAATAACATGGACCCACTGGGATTATAAATCTCAATGCATAAAAAATTTCATTTGACAGTCCTATCGCAATTGGCACTTTCCATTGGCAGATATCAAAGTCCATACACTACGATAGCAGCAGACCCATCAAGGTTATAAAATACAACATATAACAATATCAGGTCTGAAAGTTCCCCCATCACAAATGCAATCGACGTTATCAGTGGTGATATATATATATATATTATATATATATATATATATATATATATATATATATATATATATATATATATATATATATATATATATATATATATATATATATCGACAGGTACTAAGCGCGATATGCAATTGTGATCGCAATGCATCGCAACCTACTCTGCGCTGGGCGCCGATTCTTTAACACTGACCTATATTTTTCTCCAATATATGATATGCGAGGGCCAATGTCGGCCTTCCATTTGGCACCTCCTCATTCGTTGAAGGGCTTTTCCATGTCATCCAATCCTGTAGATCTACATATTATAGTTGTGCTAGTAGCTTTCCAAATGTTGTTGGAAACCCCAATGCCTATTCCAATAAGCAAATTTGTTGGGTAATGATGAAATTTTGGATTATTGTGAAGTAGGTGCCCAATTACAAGTCTGGAGATTATGCATGAGTATGCTGCATTAATGAAGAAAATAGTTGAATGATTAAAAGTAATGATAGCATCATAATTTAGCTAGGGAAGGAAGAGCATTGGTTAATAAGTATAATGAAAACCAAAGTGTAAAGAAACTAGATATTAAATGTATTTTCTATTATTCACTGAACTTTATAATTGGACTTAAAATGTTTTTGTTTTAATGGAATTTGAGATGAAAATCATGGGCTTAAAATGTTTTTGTTTTAATGGAATTTGAAATGAAAATTATGGGCTTAAAATGTCTTCGTTTTAACGAAATTTGAGATGAAAATCATGTTCATTGATCATGTTTTAAAAGTTATGAAAGATTGTTTTCTAAAAAAAATTCATATATTCTATGTCAACCTATTATAATTGTGTTAATATTCGAGTAGGTATTGAAAGCTCCCATCCCTATATCAATTGGTAAATTAGATTCACAATGAAAAAAAATTAAGATATAATATCATTCAATATCCAATATCGCTAAGAGGAAGTGATACATGATGTCACTTTTATAAAATAAAAATGAGATATAATGTCATTCAATATCGAAAATTACAGGGGAAAAATGCATCTAAGGGGATTGTCTTTTGCCCACAAATACAATTGAAGGAAAGTTTGCTTGGAAATTAGAAATCATAACAATTATTCCAGCCGAAGCCCGTGCTTTTTTTCAAGGTATTAATTTATCTTGCTCTTAGTTATATAACTCTTTTGTGTTAATAGTTTTTAGTTATGTAAAATCTCTTTTATATTAGTACCGAATTTTTTAAACAAATTTAAAGTTTTTAGATGCAAAAATGTTTTGACAATCCAAACTCAAAAACAATCTAATCAAGATTATCGTTATATTTATGTAAATTTGATGCTAAAGTTTCACATAATGCAACTTCTATATATAACTTATAAATGCCTTTAACATTTCGTTGAGAGTATGTCCTTTCGTGCCTTTTCCATTTAGTTGAGAGTATGTCCTTCAATATCCAATGGGGAAGCGATGCATGATGTGGAATAAGTCTTCGATTATAATTTGTAAAAGTTAAAATGAATAAAAGAATTATAATAGTTAGCTATGAATTTTTGTAGGCATGAGTAAATTGTAAAATGTTATGTTTAAAGATGATTGAAAGATCTTAAAAATAAAGATCATATAGACCTTGCTAATGAGGTTTCTTAGTATATTGCCATAAAGACATTAACGGTCACACAAATCTATAGTATGATCTAGGTTAATCCAATGATTAAGAACAATGAAGAATGAAAAAATGAATATATTATATGACCTAGGTTAATCCATTGATTAAGAATAGTGGAGAATGAAGAAATGAATATGGAAGTTAAAGGGATAGCGCTAGCTTAATTAGTTGAGAATGAAGCAATCAATATGGAAATTGAAGGAATGTGATTTGTCAAAGTATTGAGAAGAAAGAATATGAATCTATGTGATGTGTTTGAATCCATTGAACTTGAAAAACATCAATGTGCATAAAATTGAATGCAATCAACAAAATCATTACCCATGATGGATTTTCACCATTTGGTTATAAATGGTAGATAGATTTACTTTAGCAACAAATTTTCATCGTTGTTTATGGATGGTATGATAGAGTTAATTCAATTGGAGTTACCTTTTCAATATGCTTAACATAAAATCATTTTTTTTTCCATAAAAAGATGGATGGAAGACACCATTTAACATTTAAGAACATCTAGTGTATTCGCAACTGTTAATGAAGGAATTAGTGTATTTTTAGTTGTTAAGGAAGGTATTAGGAACATCCACTTAAAATTAATGGAAAATGTTTGTTTCACGGTTGTGTGTGTGTGTTAGTTTAGATTTAGTTCCTATTTTTTAGGAGAAAGTTTTGATCTCCCTAAATTGAATGTAACCTTATTTATTTTGGATTTTATGGATAATGGAGTCGAGCAGTGTTGAGTGGGAAATCTCCAGGCATAGCTCGTCTCACCTGTTAGTTGCAAGTTTCATTCCTAATTTGTCTTCCCATTTTTATCTTGGTGTTAGAGCACAAAGAAGGAGCTCTGTGTGAGCTGGGTCTATGATGAGTTAAGCCTTTGTGGCTGAGAGCCCTAGTGGCTGAGATTAGAGAGTGTGTGAGCCTCATTTGCTAGTGAATGTAAGTGTGTAGATCATGTTTGCAAATCTGTGTAGAAGTGAATCCTGGCGTGGATCGAAGGAGGATCCATCGGAGATCAGTGGAGTGACGGATCAATAGGACAAGCCAAGTTGTGGATCTTTTTTTTTCCAGGCGCAATATTATCTTTGAAGTTGCAAGTTTTTCCACAAAGGGCAAAGAGGGAGACTGCACAATGTTATTGAGGAAAAACTGTGCATAATTGCGTAGGCAGTAAGAGGGAACACTACACAAATCAAGGTGACTTAGAGGAAAATTCCTCCTATGCATTGTGTTTGAGGTAAGACTATGCAGACGACTGTTTTTGTGAAAAAAAAAATTCCCTATGAAACCCTTGCCTGGCTCGGTTGAATGGATTCGTAGATATGTTGAGTGGATCAGTGGATATGTTGTTGGATCCATAGATTTGTTGTTGGATCACTGGATTTGTTTATTGGATCAGTGGATCTGTTATTGGAGTCATGAATCTATTGATTAGACGAGTTACTGGTGGTGCTCGTGAGTTAAAAAGAAAAGCGTTATTGATTTTTTTTGTCGTAATGAATAATTACATTGTAGAGACATACCTTAATGAGAGCAATAATCTTGATGAATCAAATTATGCCAATTGGAACTTCAAGTTGCAGACATTGCTTGAGGGTTCTAGTGTGTGGACAATTGTAAATGAAGATGAAGAAAATTTGATTGCAGTTAGAGGTGCCACAACAACATCACTTCAAGATTGGGAAAAGAGGGAAAATAAAGCGAAGGTGTTGTTGAAGATGTCGGTAAAAGATAGCATAATCCCCCATATCTGAGACTGCAAAACTTCCAATGATATTTAGGTGACACTCAAGGATTTGTATGAAACGAAAAATATGAATCGTGCATTGTATATGAAGATAAATATTCTCTCCATTATGATGGAATAGAATGAATCCATTACTACATTCATCTCACGGATTAAAGAATTGAAAGACAAGTTAGGTGACATAGGGGAGAAAGTATCCAACACTGATCTCGTTACAATTACCCTATATGACATGACAAAGAATTATCAAATGTTCATTACAGGGCTTGTAGGAAGGGAGAAAGCTCCCTCCTTTAAAGTGTTGACAAGGAATTTGATGCATGAAGAAGAGAGATGTGATAATCTAAAGCCTCTAAATGTATATCTGGTATTGGTGGCAAAGAAGAATTTCTTCAAAGGGAAACTGGGAGGAGGACATAAAAGTGGTGGTCCATCTCAGAAAAAGTCATTTCAAGGTATGTCATATGCCAAAAATGATTTAGGAATTAAGTGTTTTTATTGTGGCAGAACTAGTCATATTGATAGAGACTGCTATAAGAAAAATAATGATGAAAATAGACATAGGCACAACAAGAATATAGGGAATTTTGTTGGTGAATATTTGAATCATGATCTTAAATTATTTATTTCTAATGCTACTCTTTCCACTGACATTGGTGAGGTTGGAACTTGGTTTGTGGATTCTAGAGCATGCACTCATATGACATGTAATAAACACTGGTATGAAAATTTTAAGGAGACCAACAACGGTGCTAACATCTACCTGGGGGATGACAAAGCATATCGAATTAAAGGGTATGGAGATATTCCTATGGTATTGCATAATGGTAATATCAAGGGCATCCATAATTTCATGTACGTGCTTGAGATTAAAAAGAATTTGATCTTTTTATCCATGATTACAAATCAGAATTTAGAGGTAGAATTTTTCAAAACTCACTGTGTTGTAAAGGATTTGTTGGATCATCAGAAGTAAGTTGCATCAAGAGTAAGGGTTGGAGGCCTATACAAGTTGAATGTTACAAGCATTCCACATGAAGCTTTAACTTTAACAACTATGACAACATAGAATATTTGGCATCAAAGGTTTGGTCACACCAACCTTCATGATTTATTGTTGCTACAAAAACAAGGTATGGTTTATGGACTTCCTATTTTAAGAAATGAACATATTGGTTGTGAAGTTTGTGCACTTGGAAAAATGCACAGGGATCAATTTCTCTCTAACTTAAATAGGAGGAAGAAAGATATACTTGAACTTGTGCATACTGATTTTTGTGGACCTATGCAAACAAGGTCCTTAGGTGGAGCTTACTATTTTTTTCTATTTATTGATGGTTTCATAAGGTATATCTGGGTATACTTTCTTAGAAGTAAAAGTGATGCTTTCGAGTACTCTAAATAATTTAGAAATATGGTTGAAGAGAAGACAGGGAAGTTCTTTAAAATCCCCCACTCAAATCAAGGAGGAGAATACATGCTTGGGAACTTCATCAAATATTGCAGAGATCATGGAATAGTGCAATAGTTTATAGTATCCCACACTCCACAATAGAATGGTGTTGCAGAAAGAAAGAACAAAACTCTGGTGGAGTGTGCACGTAGCATGGTTAAAGGTGAGAACCTCTCCAATGGTTTTTGGGCAGAAACTATTAGTATTGTAGTTTACTTAAAGAATAGAAGGCCAACTAGTTGTCTTGATCTCAAGACTTCATTTGAGCCTTTGTATGGTTTTAAACCTGTAGTCCATCAATTGAGAGTATTTGGTTCTAGAGCTTTTGAACACATTCCTAAGGAAAATAGGAAGAAACTAGATGCTAAAGTTATAAAATGCATATTTGTAGGATATTGTTCTAATTTCAAAGCATATAAGATGTTTAATCCATATATTCACAAGGTATTTGTGAGTAGAGATGTTATCTTCCATGAATAGGTTGATGAAGGGAATAAGGATAGAAATTATGAAGAGTGGCACATGCCTTTAGTGATTCATGACAGTAATGTTGAAGCCACAAACATTCATTTACAACAACAGAAAAAAGGAAAAAAAGAAAAAAGAAAAAAAGGAATCTAGTGATGTGGACACATTCAACACTCGAAGTCCACTTAGAGGTGAGCAAGAAATCACACATGACAGAATTGAGGAAATTCCACTACCAACAAGATCAGGACGACAGACTCACTTACCAGAAAGGTACACAGATTATGCTCTTATGACTAGTGTTTTAAATGTTGTTGAGGCCATGAATTATAATGAAGCAAATCAGTATGAAGAATGGAGGTCAGCTATGAAAGAAGAGCATGAGTCTATAATCAAAATTAAAACCTAGGAATTAATTGAACTTCCAAAAGGAAAAGAGCCCATAGGTTATAAATGGTTATATATACCTAAGTTCAGAGTAGATGGTAGTGTAGACAAGTATAAATCTAAATTGGTGGCCAAAGGGTACTCATAGAAAGAAGGGATTGATTCTGAGGAGACTTTTTCTCCTGTAGCTAAGTTAAATACTATTAGGATGTTAATAGCTCTAGCTACAAAGTACCATTGGAGTCCACACCAGCTAGATGTAGAATCTTCTTTACTAAATGGATATTTGCAACAAGAAGTATATCTAACACAACCCGAAGGGGTCATTAAAAGGGGGCAGGAACACCTGGTCTGTAAATTAAAAAAGGCATTGTATGGGTTGAAACAAGCTCCTAGATCTTGGTATGAGAAAATAGACTCTTTCTTTTTACAACATGGTTATAAAAGAAGTAAAAATGATCCAAATTTGTATACCACATTTGATTCAAAGGGAAAAATTGAGTTGATTTCCTTATATGTTGATGATTTAATTATCACTAAAAATTCTGATGAATTGGTTGAAGAAACTAAAGTACAAATGCCACAGGTATTTTAAATGAAGAACCTTGGAGAGCTGCATTATTGTTTAGGTCTTGAAGTCTGGAGGGATGTTGGCCAAATTTTTGTTACTCAAGGAAAGTATGTTAGGGAATTGTTGAAGAAATTTAAAATAGAATAGTGTAAAGCTGCTTCAGTACCTATACAATAGAATGTTAAATTTCAAAGTGATGTTGGTTCTAAAGAGGTGGATGCTACATTGTACATACAACTGGTTGGAAGTTTGATTTATTTGACTACAACTAGACCTGACTTAGCATATTCAGTCAATGTGTTGAGTCAGTTTATGACAAAACCTATTGAAAATCATTGGATGACAGCGAAAGGTGTCCTAAGGTATCTTAAAGGAGCCATATATTTTGGCATTAAATATAGTCATTCTTTTCATGTTAAACTGACTGGCTATTCATATTCATATTGGGTTGGATATTTGGACGATAAAATATCTATATTTGTATATGATTTTAATATTGGATCCAGGGTCATTTCTTGGAGTAGTAAAAAGCAGAGTACTATATATTTATAATCAACAGAAGCAGATTATCAAGCAGTATGTGTAGCCACTTGTGAAGCAATTTGGTTGAGAATACTTCTTCAAGATGCAAGAGAAGAACAAAATGATTCTATGGTGATTAAATGTGACAACCAAAGTTCAATCAATTTCACAAATAATCATGTTTTTCATGCAGAAACGAAACATGTAGATACTCAATTTCATTTATTAGAGAAAAGGTTCAATCCAAAGAGATTTTTCTTGAATATTATAACACTTGTGAAACTGCAGCGAATATCTTTACCAAGCCTCTTGGGAAGATCAAATTTGAATTGTTTAGGGAGATGTTAGGTGTGCACATGAATCCCTTCTCCATTAAGAGGGAGACTTGAAATTAATGGAGAAAGTTTGTTTCACAGTTGTGTGTGTGTCTTAGTTTAGATTTAGTTGCTATTTTCTAGTAGATAGTTTGATCTCTCTAAATCAAATGTAATCTTATTTATTTCAGATTTTATGGATAGTGGAGTAGAGAAGTCTCCAAGTGTAACTCATCTCACCTGTGAATGCAAGTTTCATTTTTAATTTGTCATCCCATTTTTATCTCATCTAGTATATTTGTAGTAAGGAAAATTTTAAGGATGGAAAAATTTCTTGAAGTTCAAAAACATTGGCGAATCTCACTAATCCCTAAGATGCAAAATATAAAATGTTTATTGATATATTTGTAAAATTATTAAAATTTATAATGAT
>APFE030162699.1:65499-80201 GCA_000404065.3 Pinus taeda | reverse complement strand
TTGGTCCTCCCACAGTTTTAGGTTCAGTAACTTGGCCTTTTCCTTGTTTCTCCTTCTGCTCTTTCTGTGGTGGTTTGTTTTGTGTTTCTTTGCCACTGGCTTTCTCTCCAGCTTCAAGGTGTTTCCCTTCTTCACTATTGGATGAGGTGAGTTCCCCGGCCAGAATTCTTATATCATCATCTTTGGACATATTGCGGAAAATTTCCCAGGAGAGGGCGATAGTGTAGGTATGGAGGGCATCCTCTACCAAAATCTTGATGAGCCCATGATGGGCTAGCCGATCAGGTGTCCCTTACTTCAATTTTGTGCCACATTCAATCAATGATTGTAAGAGAAAATAGGGGATGCTTAACTTCTACTCTGGGGGTAAATCCAGCCCATGTCTTAGTTCTTTCAACAACCGGAAATGATAACCGTAAACAATACTGAACTGCCCCTCACAGATAATGTATTTCATAATTTGGAGACTGGCTTCACTCCACAGAGGATGTAAAATGGCCCTCCTTACCCCATTCTTGTCTTCTGCAAAACGTTCCTCAGGTAAGAAGAATTATTTCTTGGCTCTTGAGCCTAATGCTCTTTCCTCTTTTCTCCAGGGTACCCCTAATGGCAAACCCGTAACCTGACTTATGAGGTTAGGGGTAAGCTGCAGGGTCAACCCTCTGAAGTTCACAGTGGCCAATGTTTCTGATTTAGGTTGCAGGGACATTAGGAATTCCTCCGTTATCTCATCGTCGTGACCCTGAATTTTGTCACAAAAGGTCATCCAATTGGCACGAGTGAAGAGGTCCACTACTGCGGGATGTTCATGAAATTTTCTGGAATTTGAGGGTTCTTTTTGATAAACCCCCCTAGCATGGTGAGAGTGTTTTGTTTCAATGCTCTTAGTAGAATGGGACTTCTATTCTATGGTTTCCTCCTTTGAACTTCAAGCCAGACTCTCTCAGGTGTTTATAAGTTAATCTGCACCAATTCCTGGTTCTAATGCTTTTGTTGCCCAAAACTCGGTTGTCCGTGTGTAACAGGGAGAATTAGATTTCCACAGACAGGACACAGAGCTTAATTTCCATCACCAGCATACATACAACCATGTAAATTCAAATTTTTCACGCACAGGCTAGCCCTCACAGTGCTTTATCTTTTCTACAGGAAAAAAATCTTTTAACAGGGACCGTGAAAGAGAAATTTGACGCAGACTCGACTGAGAAATTCCGTGCGACACACAGGAAAACCGCTGATTTTAACTCACAGGCAGACTTGCCTCTAATTCTCCTACTCTAGATAGTGCAATTCACCACCTTTCAAAATATACCATGCATGGGAGAGTGTTTTCGAGCCTACCTCCCTCAGAACTTCAAATTTGTCGAAGAAAAACTAGGCTTCTCCGTTTCGGAAGGCTATGCCGTACTTCCTGAAGAATGCTTGCCAGCTTCTGTAGGATGTTCATGTGCTTTTGAACGAGATCAAGATGCAGGAGAACTTTGAAACAAGTTGAAAAGATCGCTGGAGGATGATGGTTAACAGAGTGTGGAAGCGGAGGACGAGTACTTCAACCAGGATGTTGCAAATGCCAATGATCAGCGAGTGTGCGAATCTTTAGCCAAGCATTTTGAACTGCGATGCAATTCATGGCGAGGGGGTGAGGTGGCCGGACCGAACCGTTAACCAATGTCATGGCCATTATTCTTCTGCGTGTTTCTGGCTGCCATTACTTCCCCTCTACCATTAATCGTCGCCACCACTATCAGTCCACCGATTTCCCCAACTGGACACTCCACACATGTTGGCTACATAGCTCTTTGGCGAGTTTCAACGTAACTGAGCCTGTTTGGATCCCACAAAGTAGTGTAACTGGCTGAGGGTGGCCAGTTGACTGGCCACTGAATTCGTTCAATCCACCCATTTTCACAGACATGCAATTTTTCGATGTATAGTTCATGCAATTGACGAACGAGGTTAGACACTTACCTGCGTGGCTGTGGACGCGCTATGCAAACTTTGGACCTTGGAATTACTGCCTCGTGCACGAGTGCTAGCACTCATTCTTTCATTTGCTGATGTTGTATGCACGGCTTTAAAATTCAATCTTCCAGTTGTGAACGCTGCATGCATAAGTTGTGTCTGGTTTCAACTGTCGAGGATGTGTTCACATCCAAGAGGAGCCTTTTTACAGGTCCCCTGTGTCGATTTCAGCTGCCACTAACTCCAGAGTATGTGTGCCAGCCAGATCAGCTGCTACAACATTCTTGTAGGATGTTCTGTAGCTGCTTTTCCTCCTGGGATGTAGGCTAAGCGAGCAGGGCTACATTCACTGATGAAGAGTCTATATGGAGCTTGAACAGGTGGAGTGTGCGAGCCTCTGCTGCTTGATTTTTTTCCACTTGAAATTTTCCTTTTTTTTCTTTGCTATCAACCTGAGGAAAACAAGGTTTCTGAAATGACTGTGCATGAACACACAACCAGGTGGGTGACAAAGGTGTCAAGAGATGGAACAGGGTGCCACATGGTGTTGGATTGAATAGAGGGGTGGTTGCAGGCCTAACAAATTGATCCCAACCATCAGGTTCCCTTTCAGAATCAAATTTAGCTTGCCTGATGGTTCTACAGGATGTTTTTTGTAGAAATTCAAAACTTCTTGTAGAAACGCCTGGAACTTCCTGTAGAAATGCCTGGAACTTCCTGTAGAAAGACCTGGAACTTCCTGCAGAAAGCCGAGAACTTCCTGTAGAAAGCCCAATCTTGACCTGAATGTGACCAAACCCTAAGAGAGGTGAGTGGCCATCGAGGGAGTGTCTGAAGGGATGTCCTGGAGCCTGGTACGGACTTTTGTCCTCGTTTTGCACGCCCCTCTTTTCCTGCAAAGTATTCACTGCAAACTGCAATTATTTCACAGAGATCAAGCCTGTTTTCTTTTTTTTTTTCCCTTCTCTCTCTTTTTTTTTAGAGAGATAGCTAGGGCGCCTCAATGAGGTTTTCACCCTTGCTATCTGCCCTGGGTGCCTTGAAGAGGTTTTCACCCAAGGATCTTTTTATTCCCCCTTTTCTTATTTCTCTAGAGACAGTTGGGGCGCCTCCATGAGGTTTTCACCCTCACTTTCTGCCCTGGGTGCCTCAGAGAGGTTTTCACCCAAGGATCTTTTTTATTTCTGTGTTTTTTTTTTAATTTTTTTTTTAATTTTTAATTTTTATTTATTTTTTATTTTTATGATCAAGGTGCGGGTGGAATAGAGGCGGAGCCCTGCTCCACTACCAACACTAATTTTTCTAGAGTTTCAATGAACTCCTACCTCGAAAGAGGTTTCCTGTAGATTTTCAGTCGACGCCCATTGACGAGCATGGGGATGGCTTCTTCATCAATGGTCCTAATGAGGACTGAACCATTGTCATTGCATTTCTCCACTGTATATGGTCCTAACCATCTTGTCCTCAGCTTCCCTTTGAAGTCTTTGTATCTTGAGTCATACAACAGCGCCCAATCTCCCGGCTGGAATTGCTTTTCATTTAGGTGCCGGTCGTGCCATATCTTCCTCTGAAGTTGGACTACTTCTGAGTGGAGGAGGGCCTGCATTCTTTGTTCATCTAATCCATTTAACTGTAGTAATCTTTCATGTTGAGCATGGTTGAGATCTAGGTCCAGCTGAGCTGCCACCCTCAATGTGTTGTACTCAAACTCTATGGACAACAAAGCTTCCTTCCCATAGACCAGCTCATAAGGTGTGAAACTTGTTGTAGTTTTCCAAGTAGTGTTGTAGGCCTAGGTGGCCTCGACAAGGTGATCTGCCCAATCCTTCCTACTGTTGCTCACCACCTTAGTCAAAATCCCTTCCAATGCTCTATTAGTGACTTCCACCTGTCCATTTGCTTGTGGATGATACGGGATGGAATTTCTATGCTTGATCTTATGATGAGCGAGCAAGTCTTCAATCAAGTTAGAGGTGAAATGGATTCCTTGATCAGTGACTAACTCTCTTGGGTAGCCAAACTTGTAGAAGATG
The DNA here is from genome assembly GCA_000404065.3 of Pinus taeda. Classification (NCBI taxonomy): domain Eukaryota; kingdom Viridiplantae; phylum Streptophyta; class Pinopsida; order Pinales; family Pinaceae; genus Pinus; species Pinus taeda. Next base: position 76,206 of record APFE030162699.1, on the reverse strand, counting down.
TTTTCCCTTAAGAACTTAGCCACTTTCTCTTCTGTCGCTGCCTTGGTTGCCTTTGTTTCTGCCCACTTTGTCAGGTAGTTGGTGCACATAATGATGTAAGACCTTTGTTTTGAAGGAGGGTTGATAGGTCCGACGAAATCCATGCCCCACTTCTCAAATGGCTCGAAAGTCACTTGAGGTTGGAGGGGCATTTCATCCCTTGGAGTCGGTTTTCCCATCCTCTGACATCGGTCACACTGGCTGTTGTATCTTCTGACATCTTGATGAAGAGTAGGCCAATAGTAGCTTTCCTGTAGAATTTTGAAGGCAGTCATTTTTGCTGCAAAGTGGCCTCCACAGGGCCCATCGTGACAGGTTAGGAGGATGTCAAAGACTTCCTCTTCCCTAACACGATGCCTCAAGATCTGATCTGGGCCAAGTTTAAACAGGTTGCCCCCGATCCAAGTGAATGGGGCACTCTTCCTCATGATTTTGCTCTTCTCCTTTGAGGATAGATGCATATGGAACTATGATGAGACTAAGTAATTTTATATATCAGCAAACCATGGAGAGAGTACCGAGATAGAAAACAGGTGTTCATCTGGCATCTGGTCATCCACTGTCCCCTCTTCACCTGCAGGCAGATCCAATCTAGATAAGAAGTCAGCAACAACATTTTCCTTACCTGGCTTGTCGACAATAGTCAAATTAAATTGCTGCAACAAAAGTAACCATCTAATGATACGAACATTCACATCAGGTTTATTCATTAAATATCTAATCACAACATGATCAATGTGTACAAATGTTTGATAACCAGTGATGTAGTGTCTGAACTTGTTTAGGGAATGGACTACGACCAGGAACTCTTTCTCGGTTACAATATATTTCATCCCTGCCTTGGATAGGTTTTTGTTGACAAAGTATATGGCATATGGCAATTTTTCCTCAACTTGTCCTAAGGCTGCCCCTATGGCTTTGTTTGAGGCATTAGTGTAGATGTGGAAAGGTAGGGCCTAGTTTGGACCTCTCAAGATTGGGGTGGATACCAGCTTATCTTTCAACACATCCAGAGCCCCTTGGCAGTCATCAGTCCATTTAAACTCAACATCTTTCCCTAAGAGGCTAAACAATGGCAAGGCTAGCTTACTGAAATATTTGATGAATATTCTATAATATCCTGCCAAGCCTAGAAAACTCCAAACATCTCGGACCTTTTGGGGAGGTGGAACCTTTTGGATGATAGCGATCTTATTAGGATCCACCTATAATCCTTGCTGAGAAATTGTATGACCTAGCATGGTCCCTTCAGTCATCAGGAATTCACATTTTTCGGGACTAAGGGACAGGTTCATCTCAATACATTTGGTTAAAACTTTTCCCAGGTTAGTTAATGCTTCTTGGAAGTTGGACCCATAAGGAGTAAAATCATCCATATAGATTTCTACTGAATCGTGAAACAGTTTAGCAAATATGCTCAATACCACCCTCTGGAAAGTGGCAGGAGCGTTGCACAACCCAAAGGGAAGGACTCGGTAGGAAAAGGTACCCCATGGACAAGTGAAGGTGGTTTTATCTTGGTCTTTCGTGCTGATTTGGATATGATTATACTCGCTGAACCCATCTAGGAAAGAAAAGAACTTATTTCCTACTAGTCCATCCAACACCTGATCTATGAAAGGCAAAGGGAAATGGTCCTTCTTGGTGGATTTGTTAAGTTCTCAGTAATCTACATAGATTCTCCACTTCCCGTTTTTCTTGGGCACAAGCAATAGAGGTGAAACCCACTCAGTATCAGAGATGGGGTAGATGAATCCTGCATCGTGCAATTTTTGCAATTCTTCCTTGACGATGTATTTAAGGGCTGGATTCATTCTCCTCTGAGGCTACCTGACTGGTTTACAATCCTCTTTAATGTAGATGTGATGGGTACAGACTGAAGGGTGGACTCCTTTCATCTCCTTATAGCTCCAAGCGAAAGCATCCAAATGGCTGTTCAATAGGCTACACAGCTCCTTCTGCTAGGAGGGAGATAAGGAGGAGCTGATCTTTAAGGTTCTCTCCGGGCCAAATTCCACACTCTTAACTCTGGGAGAGGTCAGATCAGTCACACAGAGGTCCACTAAAGCACTGGCTTGGGTATCTTCCACCAACTCTTCTAATGATAGTGCACTAGGAGGTGGATTTTGAATCAAATTCTCAATCAAGTCATCCTCGGTTTGAGGGCCTCCCCTGGTGGCTTCTATTGTGCACAAAGGTGTAGAGTAGACCTCATCCTCATCTTCCTCTTCTAACCAGAGTGGTAAGTCATGTTTTAGCAGAGGTTGGGTAGGAGGATAGAGGACTAGCTACTTGGACATAGGCCCATTCTTGATGGTCATGCTTCCGGCTCGACAACTGATGTAAGCATCCGCAGTAGCTAACCAAGGCCTTCCCAAGATGAGGGGGTATCTAGTAAGTTTTTCCTTTGGCTGAAGGACCAAGAAGTCTGCAGGGTACTCCCAAGAGTCAACAGAGACCAAGACATCTTCCACAATTCCTTCGGGAGTCACAGTGGAGCGGTCTGCTAACTGCATCATTGTCGAGGTCTTCCTCAAGGAACTCTGAAGGTTGAGTTTAAGCATAGTGTCCCTGGTCATCACATTAATGGCAGCCCCTAGATCAATCAAGGTGTGGGGGATGATGGTGCCATTGATGTGGACATCAACTACAGGACTCCCAGGGTCCAAATATTTTGGACAGATTACTTGCCCCAACATTAGATCAGACAATTTTCCTATGGCATTGATAGTCTGGGCATCTCTCTTTCTCTTGCTTGGGTGCCTGAAACACTTCTCCTTGATCAATTTGTTGTATATTGGTACATATTTTATGGCCTGGAGAAGTGGTATTTTCACACACAACTTCTTAAGTTCTCCTAGAAGTTCAGCCTCCTCTGGGTTTGGTTGCGTGGTTACTGTTAGTCGCTCAGGAAAGGGTGGGATGGCTTTGGGTTCACTTTCTTTTTTTTCTTCCTCATCCTCTTGGGGAGGAAGTTAGCGATCTAGAAGGACCTTCCCAGATCACAGGTTGATCTCCTAGATCTCCATAACATAGGTAGGGAATGTTGTTTCCCCAGTGTATACCTGCTGGGCCTGTCTGTTATTGGGATTCGGGTTTGGTTGGGCAAGCATCTGGGGTTGTCTTGGAGGAGCAGGAGGTAATGGTTGTGGTTGAGTAGGTGGTGGAGGAAAAATGTTAGGAAGAGAGTTGTATTGGGGTCTCCACCCCTGCTGAGGTGCATTCCACAGAGGCTGTGGCTGGACAGGTGAGGGAAACGAATGAGCAGGAGGTTGAGCATGGTATTGAGATGGATAAGACCACGGAGGAGGTGCAGACTAGGAAGGATGAGCAGGGGGACCCCAAGAAGGTAGGTGAGCAGATTGGTTGGGGCTATAATAAGCTTGGGAGTCCCTTTCATCCCCTACTGGTAAGTTCTGGGCCCATGCGACCTCCTTTGTTTGAGGAAGTAGAGAGATTCAACAGTTGTCTCAATCCCTAGGTACATGGCTTTAAATCTGGGTAAGGTTGGGCATTGGTTTGTGGGGTGGTCTTCCTCACAAATGAAGCATAGCTCTACTGAATGCAATGGACACTCGTTCTTAGGGTGCTTCCTTGTACATCTGGGACAGAAAATGGCCAAAGCCCTCTCAGCTTCCTCTTTCTTTTGTTGGATTCGGAAAGTATCAAGTTGCATGGCAATGGTCTGTCTCATCCCACTCTTTAGGTCTTCCATTTGATTAGCAAACTCATGCTTGGAGAAGGTGGTACTAGCTGAAAGCGGATTCCCCCTACCGCTTTTCCGACCTGCCCTAGAATGGTTTCTAAACACAATCTTTATGTCCTCATAAGGTAGTTGGTAGATGTCTCCTCCAGCTAGCAAGTGAAGGGTATCTAGTAGGTCTTCAGGGACTCCTCGGAGCAGAACCAACTTCAGAGATTCAGGGTTAAGTGTGCACCTGGCCCGTTTATAACTAAGTTGGAACCGTTCCTCGTAGTCTTCTAAAGACTCATCATTTCCCATGGTCATCCAAAAGATTTCTCCCTTTGTTTCCTTTGACCTAAAATAGTCCTGATATTTGTTGTTAAAGGCCTGCTGCATCTGAGCCCAAGTGGTGATACTGTTTCCAGGTAACCCCATGAACTAGCGTAGTGCTATATCCTTGAGGGTAGAGGGAAAGAGTTTCAACTTTTGCTCGTCCTCAGCATGGTCATAAGTTCGACAAAGGACAACAAACTCAAATAGGAAGGTATCAGGGTCTTCAATGGTCAATCCATGGAAGTGAGGTAAGGCTGAGGGACTTATGTTTTTCATTTTCATGTCCCCATTAGTCTCTCAGATGGGAAAGGCACCTTCTATTCTCTCGTTATCTCCTATACCGTTTCTGTGTTCAACCATGGTCTCGAGAGGGATGTTCTCTTGCTCTTCTTCTGTTATAGGAACTTCATATATCTCAGGAGGTTCACCTATAGGTTCGTCTGGATCATGGCCACCAAAGAAGAGAGAAGGGTGACTCAATGATGTGGTGGGGGTGTTGGGTAAGAATTTTCCGGTATTGTCTCTATTCCTATGAGGCATGAAATGAAATATTTTTGGCTGCTTTTTTGTTTTTTGTTTTGTTTTGTTTTGGAGGTGAGATAGGGGTGTAAGGAAGTTTAGGGCTTGGTAGACGGAGTTGAGGAGTGGCGAGGATGGTTGGATTTGTTCAAGGAGGGGTAGAAGGATGTTGCACAAAAAGGATGAGAATCAAGGCAAAGTGAACGAATGTGACAAATGCGAGGCAAGGGTTCTAAGTAGAGGATGAAGCAGGTGGGATTGATGGAGTATGGGTAGGTAGAGAAGTGTTACAGAAGCTCTGCAAGTTATTTCTTAAATGGAACAAACAAGAACTTGGAAAATCAATGATCTAGTTACGTTAGCCTATTCTAACCTAGATAACAGCAAAGAAATGGAACAAAAGTCTATTTGAAATGAAATCAGGTGATATAACTATGCAGCTAAACAATCATAAACCTAAACATGCAACCAAAACTGATATCAGGCCCTGCAAATGAGATTCTAACACTAATAATTGCATGGTGAAGCAAAGACAATGTTTTTGGTGGCAACAAAGTCACATTGGTCCCAACTCATGATTCCACTGAGGGGGAGGTGAGATCCAAGGTGCTTGGTAGCCTTTTTCTGAAGATATTCCCTATGATTAACCTATCAAGTAAATCTGAACATGAAAAAGCCTTTAACCATCAACTATATTCTAAGTAACCAACAAGATGTCAATTTACTTAACATAAATTATTTTGCAAAGACATAAAAAACAAATAACAGTACATGAAGGAAGCCTTGGCGCTTGGGTTGGGCCCAACCCCAAAAGTTGCAGGCTCCTAAAGAAACTTAGAACTGATGCCAAATAAAGTTGCTTTCCATTAGTCAAAAATAACCATGTCTCAAGAAAGTTACACAACAACAGCTACGAAAATGAGCTGAGAAAATAGCAGCACTCTAGTGCAAAATAACAACAGTCCAAAAAGTAACCTACGAAGGCTGAAAGCCTTACTATTTATGCCATAATAGGGGCCTCAGCAACCCTCCTTAACTCAAGGGGCTCGGTTGTCCCAACTGCTAGTAAAAAGTCACTTTTCACCAAGCTGCTCGGCTGCCTTTAGGATTCGTTTTGGTGGTCTGCTGAGCTCCGAGTTGAGGGTGGAGATTTCGAGGAAGGGACATTTAATGCAAGAGACATCCCTCCTATGAATCATCCCCCTTGTTCCTTCATGCTTGGCTATTTTTAGGCTCATAATTGCTTGGCTTTGTTCCAAAATTTGTCCAAAAATACTGAAATAACCATGTATTGGCCTTCTTGGTAAAGTGACCACCCTCATTCGTTCAACTAACATGAACATACTCCAAAAACATGCATAAACTATGAAAAATGGTGGATTGATCAAGAACAATTAGGCAAAATGAGCCCAATAAGTTACCCAATTCGGGGCTCATCACATGTTAATGTGGAAGAGAGGCCAAATTACAATAATGTTGCATATTAAAGAAAATATCAGAGAGGCCCCCTTTTTTTTAATATTCATACAATATAAATTAATAATCCTGCAATCGCAATCGCAACCTAGCTGATGCCCCATTAAAATAGTTAGAAATATATAATGGGTGGTCCCACCAACCACGTCACTATCTCAATCACAATCACAAGTTTTTGAAGGTCTTTTATACGTCATGCCTGTAACATCGCCGATGACTGATTTCCGAATGCCCCTACTGGATGCGATATGATTATAAATTGTTTTTAATAATTCTGTCGGGTCTGTGTATATATATATATATATATATATATATATCGCAATCGTAGTTTATGGTGTTCCATTCCTTTATAACTTGCGATGCATAACCTCCGATACAATGGTCACGATATAGCATTAGGGCGTATTACAATGGTGATGATGTAACCCACTCGGACACAATTCTTGAAGTTTAACTTTATCAGGTTCATTCTCCATCGTAGATTTCAACCCCCAAAATCCGACGGTCTAAAACAATCTCGGGTGGACTACTTGCACGAGAGTTACCCACTCGAAATGAGTGGTTTATTTCTCTCCTCTAGTTGCTACATGTCAACCATTGAATGGAATCAGGTTCTCTCCTCTAAATACCACTTACCATTTTGCATCCGCTCGAAATCCCTCTTATAGCTTTAAATCCATCCTTCTTCTTGGTTAACGCCTTGAATTGATTCACTTCCTATGACCGTAGATCTTCTACCATTGATGGCTCCACGACTCTCCTCCGATATCCTTTTCCATTAGAATGAAAAACTCATATCCGCCATTCATCTCTTAATTCCATCCAATACGACTCCACTGCTAACAACTTCCAATATTCTCTACTCTGATATGTTCCTCTTTGCTTCCAATGACCTCTTCCTCTTACGATTTAGCTTCATGATGGTTTCCAATAACTTGTTTCCAATGAACTCTTCCGATATGCTTCTCTTGATAGCTCCTATGACTTTCGATATTCTCTACTCCGATATTATGCAATACTCCTTTGATGTGTTCCTCTTTTCATGGATTTACTCCTTGGCTTCTTGCTCCTGTTTCTTCATGGATCCGCTCTACTTAGCTTCACATCATTGTTTACTCATCCAGAATATTGCCATATTGACATCAATGACAATCTAGGTCAACACATTTGTTGTTTTGCCATTCAGTGACATCTGTTATTTTCATATTTCCACATCACTAGAGCAAAGAATAATGATGTGGTGGCATGCACAAATGTGACACCATTCAAGATCATTTCAATCCACCCAAAAGATGTTCTCTCGGCGTCGAGTTTATAACATATGGAGGATAAAATTTAGCTATAGGTAAGTGCCAAAATTTGATTGGTTCAATTTAATAGTGGTGGAATTTATAACATATGGAGGAAAAAATTTAGCTACAGGTAAGTGCTAAAATTTAAATTGTTCAATTTAATAGTGGCGCCATTCAAGGTTGTTTCAATAAATCCAAAAGGTGCTCTCTTGGTTTCAAATTTCAAACGATTTATAGCATATGGAAGAGAAAATTTAGCTACAACTGCAGGAAAGTTCCATGGAGTAGCCTTGCAAAAGGGCCATACATTGGCTAGAATCTCTCCAAAATACAATGCCACCAACATTAGAGACATCCTCTGCTCTTGATAGCTTGACATTTCGTGTTTTTGCGCAATTTTCTCTCAGAGGAATCTCAATTCACCAATAACACAAGGAAGATTGATCTGTACCTTCACAATACCTTCTCATCTGGTCGTATGTTCAAGTCATCTTGAGTCACCTACTTATTTTCTCAGCATGCTCTTTTGATAACTCAATCTCATAGATAAACAGAGATTGTGATTATTTTGAGATTTTCTTCAAGATCCATAGTTAATATTGGTAAATTTTGTTGATATTGGTAAATTTTGTAAATATTAATAAATTTTGCGTTCTTATTAATACTATTGAAAAATTTCACACACACCAACCATAAAAACGACATACAACAACTACAAAAAAAGGAAATAGAGAGCTTCATGCTTGATTTTAAAACTAATATTAATATATATATTTTTTTATATTCAGGCTTTTGTGATCCATAATGAATTAAGCGTAGTCTTTCGGTAGAAATCACATAAGAGAAATTTTTGGCCAACACGTTTCGAACCAACAAAGGTGGTTCATCATCAGGACCAGAGGAAGACACAAACCATGACTGATCTGAAATCACTCGTGAGTGATCTCAGTTAATTAATTAATGAATGAAGGTATTACAGACTCATGTGCTGGTGTGTGTCTATGTTATCATAGGCAACTAATCGATTAGATTGCAAAATACACAGACACTCGAAAATGGAAAATAGTAAGAGAACACAATAAGCAAATACAAAACACAACACATTAATAAGGAGTTTGCCCTATCCCCCAGGGCTACGTCTCCGGTCCAACTTTCAGTGGTGGCCTTCTTTTATTGTGTCTTTAAAGTAGATATTTACAATGAGGAGCTCAAATTGAGTCTCCTGAAGCAAATAATTCTTGGTAGGGTGGTTCTTGGATTCCTTAAGCCACTAGAGTGCACAGACTCTTTCCCTTTCCAAGTCTTGACCTCTCTTGTCTTTAATGGAAGGAGTCCAATGTGGTACTGAATTCCCGAAAGATATCCTCATAGGGATTGCTTGAACCTCTCAAGCCTTCTGTCTGTTTGGTGTTGCCTTACCCTACAGGTCAACTCAGCTCTCTTTTTTTCTGCCTCTTGCTTTACTGTCTCTTTCTTCTTTTCTTTCACTGTTCCCTTCTCTGGTTTTTCCTTATTCTATTCTCTGTTTGTTCATGGCTTAAAGCAAATCTATCCTTGACTGTTCGCTTCCTCTTCTGCTCCTTCGGATCGCTTGCTACTGTTCGCTTGGAGTTCCCTGCCTCTGCGTCATCGCCAACATTTCATAGGGAGGTGGCCACTTGTCCTCTCATGAACTGCGCCAGCTCTTCCTCAACGGTCTGGTATTTTAGTTACACTGTGGAATGACTCATCTGCCAACTCAGCGGTTAAATCGGACTTCAGACTTTTATATGTCGTGGCTTAATTCCCCCGTCAAATCTGGTTTCCCATCGGGCGCAATCTCCGCCGTCAGATCTGGATCCCCTAGATCCTACGGTGTTTGCTCTTATCGCATAGTTGACTTGCTCGACCGTTAGCCTGTGATGAGAGGCGGTTTTCTCTCTCATCCGCCGGACACGCCTCGTGCGATGAATGGAATCACTCATTCTCTGCCCAAATTCGCTTAACGCCTAATATGCCTCTGATATTCTGCCGGTTTTGGAGCATGGGACCTGCCTTTCACCTTAGCACTTTCCCTACAGTTTCCCAGCTTCCCGTGCAACCGAGTGCTTGAGGCTTTTCCTTCTCGAGGGGTTTTTCCCAATGATGCGCCATCAGAAATGGCCTCTGTTTCCTGATCTGGGCTTCCTAACTTCTAGTTTGCCTCCTACGCAGTCTCCATGGGCCTCGGTCAGTGTGCTTCGACTGAGGTTCTCGTCATTCCTTGCTGGCTACAAACTGCCACTATCCAGAGGTCTTCCTAATAGCTCTTTGTTCATAAATTCGAAGTCTATCTTGATTTGATACAATCATGGAACTTTGATAATTTTCATGGATCTAATTCAAATCACAGCCTTCCCACTGAAAAATATTTTGGACCACCAAAAGTTGGTTTTCAAGCATCGACTAAGTGAGGGTACAATTGTCTCACTTGTCCAATCTCTATCCACTTTTCACTGCTCGGCTTTGAACCCTTGAGCCCAATTCTGAGATACTCAACATCTTATCTGTGCGTCATCCTCACCATCCTATCCAGAACTGTGTCTTCCTGCAATTCATTAAGATATTTAGGTACTAGGTCATCAATAGAAGGCAATTGACTCTACTCTTCAGGATCCTCAATTAGTGAAGGTTCAAACAGCCTCAAGCAATCTGCATTTACGATTGAGTAGATGTGCATGTAAGCTGGTAGATCAAGGCGAAAAACATTCTCACCAATCTTCCAAAGTATCTTGAAGGGTCCATACCTAATAGGCTTTAGCTTTTTACCTGCACCTTGCATCCTGTCCTTGCTGATATAAAGCCAGACTTGGTCACCAACTTGGAAACTATGCTCCATCCAATGCTTGTCATGCGTTGCCTTGTATTTGTCTTGGCTTTTTTCTAGCTGTTCCTATACTGCCTAGTGGATCTCTTGGATTTGTTCAATGAACCTAGTCGCCCTGTCCACATCACTGTGTCCCTCAACTGTGGTGTCTTTACCAAAGACAAAATCTAAAGGAGATCTTGGGGTGAAACCAAAACAGGTCTCAAAAGGAGATCTCTATGTAGAAGAATGTTTTGCTTTGTTGTAAGCATGCTTCACATAACATAAATGTTCATCCCAAAGCTTAGGATGCTTGCTGTAATATCCTCTAAGTAACTGGAGCACTGTCCTATTAACTACTTCTGTCTGGCCATTAGTTTGTAGATGAAAAGCTATGCTTTTCTTCAGTTTGGTGTCCATCAATTCCCACAGACTTGACCAAAACTTCCCCACAAATCAGGTGTCTCGATCAAATACAATGGAAGTGGGTAATCCAAAATGAACCCATACATGTTCAAAGAATAGTTTTGTAGTTTGTT